>JAQZBX010012670.1:23740-40996 GCA_029593785.1 Cabassous unicinctus | reverse complement strand
GTCTCTCTCCATTGTGAATTACCTCATGTTTTTAAGCAAAGAAGATTCACTAAAGGCTTTACAACATTCATGACATTTTTATGGTTTCTCTCAACTGTGAGTTTTGTCAAGCTGTCTAAATTTAGAACTATGCCTTAAATTTTTCCCATATAGATGACATTCATATAGTATCTCTCTGGTCTGAGTATTCTCATGTTGTCTTAGGGAATAAGTTTGTCTAAGACCTTCCTACATAGATGACACTGACTAGGTTTCTCTCCAGTGTGAGATTTTTTTCATATTATCTTTTTTATTTTGCCAAAAGGCTTCCAATATAAAGTACAAGAAATGGGTTGGCTTTTATGAAGAGGATTTAGTGATAGTAAAAGCTTACATTTCTGAGGCAGTGAAACATCCAATTTAAGGCACCATCTGAAGTGTTTTCTCACTAAAGCCAGCTATTGTTGACTGTTGATAGTGTTGTCCAGCCATGTGACCAATCAAGATGACCACCAATCTCTGCTGAGGTCTCTGCCTTCCACTTCGGACTCAAGTCTCTTTGATCCCAGTGGAGCTCAACTGGGAGCACCTAAGCATAGGGCTTGTTTCTTTCTAGCACTTCTCTATCAGTGTTGGCTGCTTCACATTCTTCACCATTTCACCTGCAAATTATCAGGCATATGGCTCATCTTTCCTTGAGCCTCAGCTACTTGAGTTTCTCAGGGGGATCACTCCTTGCAGTTAAACTGTGGGCAAAACTACTCCTTTCTCTCACATGGTAAGATCAAATATGGTGGCTTCCTTTTCCTGTGTATCTATGTCTCTGTGTGTCCATGTGTATATCAGATCCAGCAAGAGGGGAGAGAGTCAACCTGAGTAATGCATCACTGATGTAGTCCAAACAAAAGTCCTAAAGAAATCTTATCAAGTAATCTGATCAAAGGCCTCTCAAATTAATTTAATGCAATAGACTGGAATAGATTACTTTAAGAACATAATCTCTTCTTTTTTGGGATTCATAAAATAACTTTAAGCTGTCACATTGTCTAAGGGAAGGATTATGTGTGAAGGCTTTTTCACATAGGTGTCATCCATAACGTTTCCATCCATGTGATTGCTCTCATGTTTTTAAAGATAGAAATTTGACTGGATGTTTTACCAGATTGATGGTATTCATATGGTTTTTCTCCAGTGTGAATTCTCTCATGTTGCCTACTTTCAGAACTTTTTCTGAAGGTATTCTCACTTAGATGACAGTTATATGATTTACTTCTGGTGTAAATTTGTTTATATTGACTAAAGATGAATGGTCCCTGGGGACCTCTTGAAATTGTTCTCTGTATAGGATTTCATTCCCACATGAGTTAACACATATTGAGTTATTGTGTGGATGTGAAGAAAATCTCCTAAATCATTACATTCAAAGGGTATCCTCAAAAGTGTGAAGACACTGCAAATGGGAATATGAGATGCACTTAAAAGTTTGCTCACAATTTTTCATTAATTCCACTCTACATATTTGAATTCTAAGCATTCATTGGATGTTCAGTTAAAAATTTTCACATATTACATTAACTTGGAGTGTTATGGTCTTGCATGAACAGATTTTATATTTTGAAACATCCTAACTTCATAGTTATTTAATTACTTTTGAAGACTTTATTATATTTCAAAGACTAAGTATATGAGCTGTGTTTAGGCAGTTGTCCTTTAATAAGACCTCACATTATGCATTTTTAAGGAGGTACCATGATTTGAACCCAGGGTCTGATACATGGGAAGCAGGTACTCAACCATTGAGCTACATCCACTAGCCAAAGACAGTTGGTATTTTTATTTATTTGTTTGCTTTTAGGGAGTACTGGGGATTGAAACTGGGACCTCATACATGAAGCAGGCACTGAACCACTTTAGCTAAATCTGCTCCCCAACATTATGCTTTTAAACTCAAATAAATTTTCCCTAAATTTAATTTTTTCTAAACTTTTGCTGGGATAGTGCTTAATTGTACCTTTAGTTACAGTCAGGTAATACTGGTGAATCCTTGATTTATTCTCTTGCCAGTTCTCTATTTGGATGAATATGGTTGATACCCATGAAATTTATCATTGAGGAGATGGTTGATGTATCCTTCCTTTATATATGTTGCATGGATATAATTTCTTATATTTCAAGTTTACATTCCCTGACTGAAATTATTGGAAAACAACAACATTGCTAGAGCAGTATGAACAGAATAAAAAATTTGAAAAACCCGAATTCTCATTTGAAACGTTTCAAATACTGCCAATTATATGAGCAAAAAATGTCAAATTAAGGTATACACTTGGGATAAGAAACACTTTTTCATAAAATTGATAAGCAAAGTATTTTCAGGATTAAAAAAGGGGGAAATAAAGTGAAGATTTGATACTATTTAGGTAGAGTGAATATAATCCTCAAAAAGGAAGACCATTGCAAGTGTAATTATGTCAATATTTAACTGCAGTAAGTACATTTATATACCTTTGCCTAAAGCCAAAGGCAATGACAGGGATACTTGAATAGAGATGACCACATACAAGAAGTAATGACACCATATGAGAATTTCTTTCCCTATGTCCATGAATACATTTTTGAGTATGTCAGTCTCACAGGGAAATTTTCCATTGACATTTCTAAGGTTCTATTAACTTATTCCTTTCATGGAAGCACAGGTTCCTAGTACTCTCCTGGTCTCTGCCCTTGGAGAAATCCAAATAATTCTCTCCACAGTTCTTTTCCTTGCTCCAACTGGGAAATCACATCTGATTTGCAGAGTTGATACCCTCTTTATAAGAAAGGGATACAAAGGATTTTGAAATATGTGCTGATTGCAGTGAATTATCTTCAAGGCCAGTGTAGGTTTTGAGAAGAATAAAGTAAACATTGAAGTTCAGAACAGGAAATCACATATTAAACACAGTATATTGACAATCCATCCACTGAAAAGGCATTTTTTATCTTGTGACATAAGACATTAAGGATCTGTGGTTACTGAGGCCCATGCCCAAGTTCAAAGACTGCAGTAACCACTCTTTTCATAAAAGAAAAAATTATGTTTCAGTGGTTAAATAGTATTTTTAGAAGAATCCAAAAAACATAAGGCCCATCAGAAAAAAAAAACATGTTATATATGGAAATGTGCCTGCATGCTATTTTTCTCTTGTGTTTTGAAATATCAACATAACCACCAAAGCATAATAATTGTTTAAATAATATTTGCTCGATTTATATATCCATTTAAATAAAAATGCATTGCATTTTAAGCCCAGTTCTGAGTATTTGAGATTGAGTAGCAAGAAGCACATGAAATTTTAGTTAGGAAGGTTAGATTCCAGTGGTGTGAAAAAATGTGATAAGTAAAAATTGAAGAAAAAATTTCTTCCAGATAGTTTTAAACGTTATGAAAGCATAAGGACAGAGATTGGATTGGCATATGAAGGAGTTCTTCTAGACCCTTGATGAATAGGTAAGTGATAGATCAGATGCACATACAGGCAGCCAGAAAGCAGATAGATAGTTAGAAAAGTAGGTATATAAACTCTTGAGACTCACCAATGGACACCAGATGATTGATAGTCTCCAGCATAGCCTCTCTAAATAGGTTTATCTGGAATTTTTCCATCATGGTCCATTTTTCCTGGGTGAAATCTATGGCTATATCTTTGAGAGTCACTGATTTCTAAAAATACAGACATTCAAATTCAGACAGGGTTCTCCACACTAATGTTACAGTAAGATGGTTTAGAGGACAGCACTGAGGAAAGGAGGTGTTGTACAGATAGAAATCTCAAATTATGTTTGGGATTCCAGTAAGATCATTCTGTGTGCTGAAATGGTATCTGTGAATCACACATACTTACAGAGACTTTCATGTGCTGAATACATACTATTTCATCAGAAGACAACATCACAAAATTTTGGTGTGATAAAATTTGGCAATTGCCTAAAATAGGCTTGTGTGTCTACGACTGTGCCCACTGTAAATATGTGTATGATTTACAGTTGGTGATTACAAAATTTGCACTTGGGAAATCATAACTAAAACACTCTACTCCACCAATTTCAAATAAATCTACAGACCTAGCAATATTCATGATCTACCACATTTAAATCATGACTAAAGCTAGATTATTCTAATGAGCACACCCCCAATGACCTCAGCTTCCTCAACTATGAAATGGTTAAACAAACTATTATGACTTAGGAAAGATCAAAGGAGCTAAAGTATAAAGTCTTTCCTACCTAAAAAACACTGAGTATGAGGGATATGTCTATTATTCATTAATCTGGCAGAAAAACCTGAAGCAAAGTACATTTTTTTTTCAGAAATTACAGGTTTCATATAGTATGTGGGATGAGTAGGTTCTTCCTTATCCAATTCTATGTAACTTAAGTGTTCATTATAACATATAAGGTTAGGCAATCCAATAGCATAAGTCAGGGACTCCTGACAATGCTATACTGAATAAAAATCCCAGTCTGACTCTTCCTGGTGCTCAAAGACCATACTCATTTGTACCTTGGACCTCCAAATCCTACTTATAATTTTCTCTCTTGCATTTTCTTCTTGATTCTTGGTTAAAAGATAAAGTTACACTCTTTATGTATTCCAGTCTGCCTAGTTCTTCAAAAATTTTTAAAGACCTAAAATTTTACTCTAACAACTAAATTCCTTTTCATCTATGAACAGCCAAAACCAAGTGAAAAGTATTCCCTTGTCATTGCTTCCACTTATCAAATTTGCATAAAGGTTATTTACAAAGAGCTAAATTATTGATTAGTGACAAGTTGGTGGTGAGAATCTCTATCTTCCTTTCAATATGCAAAACAATATTCTCTCTATATACATTTTTAGGTGTTTACTGTTGAAGAAAATAATCAAATTATTTATCATTTCATTCTATGGCATAACCCTCATAATTTTCCACTGAACACTATATAATACTAAACTTAACACTTTAAAAACTCACCTGATCAAACACCTGTTTCCTTTTAGACTGTCAGGTTGTGACCTTACTTACCTCTATCACATGATGTCACCGCAATCCAAAGCCCATTACTGACTTACAAGCTTAATGATGGAATTATTTCCCCACCATGGTCATGAACCCCATCTTTTATTTGAATTCACCACCTTACTGGAGGCTGAAACAAATTAGTGCAAATATTGGAAGGAGAGTATTTCTTAGTCAGTCTTTGAGCCACCTCAATTATCCTAGAGTCTTCAGCACTCTCAAGTGGCTCTCAGATCCTTGAATATCTGCTGAGTGCACTTAAACTATTCAGGATAATAGGACAAATCTCACATGTTCTGGCAATAGGGTTGCAATTTCAAAAGAAATAATTCCTTATCCAATGAGGAATTGCATTGTCAATAGTTAGGCTGTCAGTTGTACTCATCTGATTTTTTAAAATTATTATTTATTTATTTATATATATATATATAAATAATTATGTTATATATATAATATATAAATAAATAAATAAATAAATAAATATATATATTTCAAAGATGCTTAGATTACATAAATGTTACACAGAAATTACAAGGACTCCCATGTTCCCCACCTCCCACACCTCACATAAAATCCCACAAAAACATCTTTCATTAGTGTGGCACATCACCTGCAATGGATATACACAATCTGGGGCTTTGCCATTAAGCATGGACCATAATTCAAATTGTAGACCACACTCTCTCCCACACAGTTCTGCATGTTATATGCTGATGTAAAATGGCCTATATCTGTCATTGTAATGTCTCTCAGGATAATTCCCAAGTCCTGAAAAAGCCCCTGTATTACAACTGCTTTTCCCTTCCCTGCTCCAAAAGTGTCCAGTGGCCACTGGCTCCACCTCACTGTTGTAATTTCTTCCATTACTTGAATCACAATATGTCTACAACAGAATACCAGTGAGTCCACTCTAGTCCATACCTCTTCCCCCATTCCTGAGGAGTTTGGGATGCTGAAGTCCACTCCACCTCCAAGTGAGAGGGAGCTTATATCCCATGGGTACGATGGATGGGATTATCCTGCCTGCAGCTGCAGAATGTCACCATTCACTGGGAGGGCCATTGACCATCATCATCTCCTCACCAGGTGACTTGCGTGAGTCCATTAGCTGTAGAGTCGGTTTTGCAGCTCCACCGAGATTCCAGGCACAGCTGGCACATGGGCAGGCCAAAGGCTCCAGTCTCTGGAAGTACACCTAGAAACTCCAGCACCACATATAAGTTTGAATAGAAGGGACTGATGGATCATGTTCAGGGAGGACTTATTTGAGTCCAACTCTGTCACTCTCAGTAGCACAGATTCCAAAGTATAGCCCACTGATAAGGCATCAATCTCTGGAGCTATCCCCTTTATATAGAACCTGGGGGTCTCCAGAGTCCTCAGGAGCCCCTCTGTGTGGGGTGATATCTACTTTGGTGTTCTATGAGATCCTAGTGAGGTATGCATAAGTGTTACCTCTGGGATGACCTCTTGACTCTCTTTGAAGTCTCCTAGCCATGTGAACTCATTTCTCTTTACCTTTTCCTCCTTTTATTCAAGGTCTTTTTACAGTCATACTGCCAGTTGGCACTAGGTGTTATTCCCTCATTGCTAAGGAAGCTTATCCCTCGGCATCATGTCCCATGCTGGGGGCAATGTAATGCATTCATATGCTGAGTTTGGCTTAGAGTGAGGCCATATTCGAGCAACAAGGAGGCTCTCAGGTGGCAACCCTTAGGCACCCCATAACAGTAGGCTAACTTTCAATTACAAGAGCAAAGACTCAAAAGGCTAGTCATCAATAACAGTCACCCATTAGTGGACCATCCTCCTTTGCCAGACACTGCCCCTGCACTCATGGGATTGTTGGTGTTCACTTGGAGAATGTGGCAGAGCTCTCCAGCTAGGAATTCAGTATTCCCTCATTTATTGAATGATTGTCCACTCACTGTAACCATGCCCACCTCTTGACATTTGGACAATTTTATATATCTTTCATGAATATTCAGATGAACTTCTTCCCATGAATCCCCCATCCCAGACACCCCGCACCAATGATCCTCTGCAGCCCCCATTGTAACCCTTCTGTGATCTAAACCTTCCTTGAAGATGAAACCTGTATGATAACCAAATACAGTTAATAGGAAAATGAAATAATAATGATAGGCAAGAGATAAAATATAAGGAAACTCAGAAAAAAATTAAAAATATAATATAATTAAAGGATTGGGACATTCAAAAAATGGGAAAAAATGAAATTTTCTTTAAAAAAATTATTTTTTTTTCTTTTATTATTGCATTTTCATAAATCCAGTCTGTACCGTGGCATCTTCCCCCTCTCACTCCCCAATGTCTACCAAATTTTCATTTAATTTTCAAAGAAGTTTTAGGTCACAGCAAAGTCACACACAGAATACTAGAGATTCTCATATACCCAACCTCCTCCCCCTGTCCTCACCCCATATTAAAACTTTTTTGTATGTGGATGCTAGCATTGTTATAACTGTTATACAGATAATGAAACATAACTCCTAAACATTGCCAAAGGTTTACAATATAGTTTACAATTTAGATGGTACAGTTTAATAATTTTTGATGACATTTACCACATCCTCTGTCCATTAGTGTAAGGTAATGAAAAACATTTCCCCTGACCACTAAATACCCCGTTTGATCTTTTCTGTTCCCTCCTCTCCATCCCCCTGGGGCACATAACTCTACCGTCTTGACTTATTGGATGACAAGTTTCATAGTTACATGCAACACGAGGTTCAAAGGCTTTAATGATTCTTGTTTCCAATAATCAAGAGGCCACTGACAGTCCATGGTATTAGCTGACAATCGAGATACACAAAATATCACCTTTACATATGACTACTTCCATGTTCATAAAAGTCAAGGAGCTGGGTGAGTGTGTTGTTTTTTTTTTTTTCAATCACCTTAACAGTTTTGTGTAGATAAAAGGTACAATGATACTGGCTGGCTGTTCTGAAATACCTAGATACAATTACAAAAGAGAGGTATGAGTAGAAGAATTGAAATTTGTAATTTATCTCTGCATGAGTGATGTGAACTTTCTATGTGTGTTCTGAAAGAAAATCTTCTTTTGTCCAGCCAAAGACTTGAGAGTTCTGAAAACCGGAGTCACAGTCTCATTGTATAAGTTTCAGAGTTAAAATGGAAACCAAAATCTCAACTTTGTAAGGCATCTGCCTTTAAAGTGAAGGCAATGGTTGGAAAGAATTGGGATGGAACCGTATCGGTTAATGATGTGTGAAGGCATTGCAATTTTAAATTTTGCTGAGACTTTGCTAAATAAACCTGTAATTGTCTGCCCTGAGGAGACCACTCAAATGAGGAGTTTGCCGGCATTTCCCAAACTCCAGCTTTCCCCAGGGATTCTCAACCTCCTCACTGGAATGATGAAACCATCACCCAATCTCCATCCTGACCTGAGAAGTCTGCCATTAAACCCTTGCCTGAAGAAATGAATCCAGTGTCATAACAAGGGAATGGACTCAGGCAATTATCCTGCAAGACACTATTTCTCCTCCTTACCCAGCCCCACCACCCCACTCTACTTACAGACCTATAACTAGATGCAAATCACAAAAAACCCCAAAGGTGAAGTACAAAATATGCCCCATGGGGAAGTATGCTGTAATCTAAAAGAACTGCATAAGATCCAATTTATATAGACAGAAATCAGGGCAATATGTGTAGGAATGGATATTAAGGGTATGGGATAATGGTGAAAGGAATATAAAGTTGGATCAGGGAGAAATTATTGATATGAACACACTAAGCAGAGATACGGGATTCATTGTTGAAGATTGAGAAGTTAGAAAGGACTCTAACAGCTTGTTTGTGTGGATGGTTTAAACATGGACCAAAAGGTGGTTTACAATGCCAGAGATCAAGATGCCTGATTTAGCCTGGTATACTATAGATGAGGGGATCCAAGGCTTAGATAGATTGGAATGCTAGAATTGAATTCACCATTTAAGAACTGTTCACCTACCCCAGGAATGTTCAGAGGACATACCTTTTGCCAGTACTGTGAGGCATAAATTTGTAAGGTTTACTCCATCTTCCCTGAAGATCTCTGTGGTTGGTTCTTCTCTGTAGGTCAGATATTATTGTGAGAACAACTGTCATGGAACTAGGATCCTTAACCACTGTGGGTATGAATAGATTCCAGGATGGTAGGAGCCAAGTAGTAGCATTTAATCACCAAAATCAAGGTGGGCATGGCTAACATAATGAAAGCTAGACTCAGCAGCAATAAAAAAATTCTGACTTTCATAGACCTATCATGCTGTCCAATAGATCATGGAGTACCTGCATGTAAAATAGATGCACAGTCTACTAAATTCCTACTTGATCTCTATCAGCTGAAGGGACCTAGGTCAAGTGAACAAAACACTAACTTGAAATACAGAAATAAGGAGTCATAGCTCCTTAATCAATTCCCAGACTTGAGAAAGTTTTCAGACACAGAGCTCTTTGAATATGCGACAGGCCAGGTCCAGTTGGGGAAGGATCTTGTTACACTGACAAAAACTTATACTGTTAAACTTCCTACTAGCTTTCCTCAAAGAGACCCATGGCATTTAACCAGGGTAACTGTGTGTAGAGGAAAAGGAAATGATTAGACAGTTCATTGATTATTAGACACTGGCTTAGAAGAGACATTAATTCCAGGAAGCCTAAAACATGTGGTCTGCCAGTGAGAGTAGGGGCTTATGAAGGCCAGGTGATTGATGTAGTTTTAGCTCAGTTCCATCTCTCAGTGGGTCCAGTGTGTCCACAGATCTGTTCTGTCATTATTTCCCTAGTATCAAAAGGCATAATTGGAATAAACATTATCAATAACTGACAGAATCCCCACTTTGGTACCCTGACCTTTGAAGTAAGGGCTATAATGTTAGGAAAGGCCAAGTGGAAGCCACTAGAGTTGCCCCACCAAACAAAATAGTAAATCACAAGCAATGCCACTTTTCTTGAGGGATTGCAAAGATCAGTGTCACCATCAAGGATCTGAAGAATGCTGGGGTGGTGATACCCACCACATCACTATTTTACTCTCCTACTTGGTCTGTGCATAAGGTATGCAGCTATTGATATGGCAAATGCTTTTTTCTCAATTGCTGTTAGTAAGGATCAACAGAAATTGTTTGCTTTCAGCTGTCAAGGCAAGCAATATACCTTAACTCTCTTGCCTTAAGGGTATATCACCTCCCAAGCCCTATGTTAAAATATTGTCCATAGAGAACTTGATCATCTCTCCCTCCCACAAGACAGCAAATGGATCCATTATAATGATGATATCATGGTGATTGAACTAGAGAGCAAGAAATAGCAATTACTCTAGACTTATTGGTAAGGCATTTTTGAGAAGTAGGATGGGAAATAAATCCAATAAAAACACAGGGACCTTTCACCTCAGTGAAATTTCTATGTTGCCAGTTGTATAAGCATATAGAGATATGCCATCTAAATTGAAGGACAAGCTTTTGAATCTGACCCTTTCTAAGACCAAAAAAATATCGGTCAAATGCTTAGTGGGTCTGTTCAGATTTTAGAGACAACATATTCCTCATTTTGGTGTGCTACTCTAGTCCATTTGCTGAGTGACCTTAAAAGAAGCTAGTTTTGAGTGGGGACCAGAACAAGAAGAGGCTTAGTGACATGTCCAGGCTGCTGTGCAAGCTGCACTGCCACTTGGGCCATATCATCCAGCAGATCCAATAGTGCTGAAAGTATCAGTGGCAAGTAGAGATGCCCTCTGGAAACTTTGGTAGGCCCCTATAGGAGATTCAAAATATGGACCTTTAGGATTTTTGAGCAAATCATTGCCATCCACAGCAGGTAACTACTCTGCTTTTGAGAAACTGTTTTTTGCCTGGAGAAGAGACTGAAGGCTTAACCATGGGCCACCAAGTTACCATCAGACCTGAGATGCCTAGCATGAGCTGGAGAATGTCTGACCCAGAAAACCATAAAATTGAATATGCACAGCAGAACTTTATCATAAAATGGAAGTGGTGTATATGAGATAGGCCTCAAGCAGGTCCTGAAGGCACAAATAATTTACATGAGGAAGTGCCCCAAGTGCCTATGGTTGTCACTCCTGTTACCTTCTCTTTCTAAGCCCACAGCCATGGCCTCCTGGGGAGTTCCTCACAATCATTTGACTGAGGAAGAGAAAACTAAGGCCTACTTTACAGATGCTTCTGCATGATATGCAGGTACCATCTGAAAGTGGACAGCTACAGTACTGCAGGTCCTTTCTGGGGTGTCCCTGAGCTACAGTGGTGGGGGCAAAAAATCCTCCCAGTTGATAGAACATTGAGCAAAGCAAAGGTTTTCAAAGGTTTGCAAAGTTATTCATTTTTCTTGGGAGGAAAAATGGCCAAATGTGCATTTGTACACTGATTCCAGAGCATTTGCCAATGGTTTGGCTGGATGGTCAGGGACTTGCAAGGAACATGATTGGAAAAATGTTGACAAATAGGTCTGGGGAAGAGATATGTGGGTAGACTTCTCTGAGTGGGCAAAAATCATGAAAATATTTGGGTCACAAGTGAATGCTCACTGGAGGGTTACTTCAATAGAGGAATATTTCAATAATCAAGGAGATATGATGACGTGCTCTCTGGCTAGCACTCAATCTCTTTCCTCAGCCACTCCTGTCCATACCCAATAGGCTCATGAACAAAGTAGCCATGGTGGTAAGGAAAGAGGTTATGCATGGGCTCAACGACATGGACTTTCCCTCACCAAGGATGATTTAGCTATAATCACTGCTGCATGTCCTATCTGCCAGCAGCAGAAACGTACACTCAGTCCACAATATGGCAAATTCCCTGAAGTGATCAACCTGCCACCTGTTGGCAGGTTGGTTACATTGGACAACTTCCATCATGGAAGAAACAGTGATTTTTTCTAACTGGAATATACACATAACTCTGGATATTCCTTCCTTGCATGCAATTCTTTTTCCAAATCTACCATCCCTGGGCTTACTGAACATCTTTTCCACAGCCATGGTGTTCTACCCAACATTACTTCTGATTAAGGAACCCATTTCACAGCAAATAGTATATGGGAATTGGCACGAAATTCACTGGTCTTTCCATGTTCCCCATCATCCTGAAACAGCTGGATGGATAGAACTGTGGAATGGCCTTTTGAAAATCTAATTGAGGCACAAAATATATGGCAATACCTTGCAGGCCAGAGACAATCTTCTCCAGGAGGTTGTGCAGGCTCTAAATCATCATCTTTTGTATTTTGCTATTTCTTTCTGTAGTATTCTGCCAAAGGGATACCAACAGAAAGTCCCAGAAATCTTTTGGATTTTATAAAGGATATTTATTTGAGGTAAAAGTTTACAGTTACAAGGCCCTAAAGAATACAACTCAGCTTGTCTTTGCCTTAGCTTTTCCTACTTTCCATGGCTCATTGGTCTCTATTCTTGGATGTGAGTTGGGGTTTTTCATGCATTCTCTGTTCAGGTTCCTAAAGAGACTTTAACCATAAGCTCACAGAAGTCCTCCTCTTGGTGGCTCCTCTCCGTACTGATTGCAGATTCCTTTTGGTGCCTGCACAATGTCCTACCTCATCTTTGGATCTTCCTCTGCTTTCCCTAAGCAGACCACCCTCTCTGAGCCCCAAGCTCCAAACTTTGGTCAATTTGGAACTCAGGTTGAAGTGAGAAGGGTGTATAAAGGAAGATTATGAGTAACTTCAAGGATAAAAAGACAGACAGTAGTAAGATATGACAACAAAAACCAAAGGATAAAATGGACAAAATACATAATGCCTGTCCATTAATAGCATTGAATGTTAATGGATTAAAATCCCCCACATAAAATACCTAGACTGATAGAATTGATAAAAAATATGAGCCATCTGATATATGATATCTACAAAAGGCTCAGCTCAAATATAAGGACATAATCAGATTGAAAATAAAAGTTTGGAAAAAGATATTACAGGTAAAAATCAAGCAAAATAGATCTGGAGGAGAGATGCAAATATTGGACAAATTATATTTTAAAAGTAAAACTGTCATAAAAGATGAAGTTCATTATATATTTTAATAAAAGGGGTAATTCACCAAGAAGAAATCATTATAATAAATATTTATGCTCCATACGTGGGTTCCACAACATACATGAGGTACATGGTGGCAAACTGAAGGAAGAAAAGTTGCCTCTATAATAATAGTTGAAGTTCCTGCTAGTCATTGAGGAATAAAAACAATTCTGGAGCAGTTTATCTGGGATATAGAAGAGAAAAGAGAAAGAATTTGTTTCCAGACAGAGGGGCTAGAGAGAGTTTTTTGGATGGAGGAGAAGCCAGACTGGAACTTACAGGCAGAGCAAGAACACAGTTTAGGTCCTCACAGTAGAATGTGGACATCATACTTAGAACAGGTGATGCCATGGCTGGCCTGAGCAGGTGCAGGACTTAGTGAGGTTTGTACTTTAAGAAGATCAACATTTCCATGTGGAGAGAAGTGGATGGGGATGAGAAGGTACTTCAGAGGGTAGTTTGGTGTTGAATTATGGAAATTTACCTGGAAGGTAGGTTAAAAGGGAAAATGGAAAGGTTGAAGATGAGAGTGAGGGAATAAGTGAAGATAGGAAGGAAATTGGAAGAATGAAAGGGAAGGATGATGGAAAGATGGAAATGAGAATAGATAGGACGATTGAATCCTAAAATTAATGGCAGAGGTACTGAGAGAATACTAAATGCTCTTCCCATCCTTACCCCCCAAGATTTTGTCTTGGAGTAAATTGTTAGCAGGTGATAGTTACTTATAATGTGGCTATAGTTGGGGAGAATTAGACCCATGAATCTATCTTGACTTACAAATATTGAAAATTATTTAAAATACATTTTTGTAGTTCAACTGTAGAGAAAAGTCTTAGATAAATCAATGGCCATGAGCAACCAAACACTGGTAACAGAATTTGTTCTGCAAGTTTCTCAGAAACACCAGATTCAGGTTCTCTTGTTTGACTTCTTCTTTTCCCTCTACACTATGGCCTTCCCTCATTATGGGGTCCATCAGTTTCAGCATCAGCCTCCACATTCATGTACTTTGTCCTCATCAAAAAAGCAGAATTTAAAGTTTTCCATGCATTGTTATGTATAAGCTAGTTGAGATCTAGTGACAGAGAAAAGAACCATATCCTATGGGAGTTGAATTATTCAGATGTAATTCCTAACATGGCCTTTTGTGTTGCAGAATTGCTGCTCTTCATTGCTATGACTATGGGCATCTCTTAACCCCTGCATTATAGCTCTGTGAGGAGCTGCTAAGTGTGTGGGGTGCTGTTTGGTGTTGTGTGGGACATTGGCATGTTTCATGCTAGAGTACACCTGTCTGGTGTTATAGCTTCAATATGTGTACATTATTGTACATAAAGTGCTCCATCAGAAAACATTCCTGTTCAAAAGACACACTTTAGTTCTTCCTTCATTCAATAAAATATGCCTAGAGTGATGCCATATTTCAGACCCTTGTATAGCTAATCTAGACTTTTCCATTACCTTTATTTCTGGGCTGGGGTCTGCTTGAAGACATGACTCATGCCTTGGTTATCTCCACATTTCCAGAGTTTAAGCAAAACCTATCTCATACTCTGTTACTATAAATTAAATGGTGGAGTAAAGGAACCTTCAATATTAACAGCTTAAAACATATAATTTATAATGTGAGCAAATTCTTAAAATGTAGCATTTGAAATATGAGAAACACTAACTCTGGATTAACCTAAGAATACTCATACCAATTTAATTTAGGCTGCTTAAAAATGATCAAAAACAAATGTTCACCTGTATATTTCCAGAATGTACCTCAATTCATCTAAATTCTACTTTACAGAAAAGAGATCTTTTCATATATACATTGCAAATTTGTCATTTTAAAAGTGAATACTGTATGTATTTTCCTACTTACTGATTCTTAAAGGAATCACAAGAAAAGATGATGAGATATAAGTTTTCAGTATGAAATCATTAGTAATTTCTCAGGTACATCAACATATCCTGAAGAAGTTAGATCCTGTGTAGTTTCTGGTAACTGTACAGAAAGCAGGGGAAAGTCCTCACCTCACCAGAGACTTGAACTTGTCTGGAAAATTGTAAGTGATAACCACAAATCCAAACTTTCATGGAAGTACCCATTTCAGTGCCATTTCCACTAGGAGCATTCATGCAGGCACAAATCAGCTGGGTTTCTCATATAGGCATATATTTGGGGCTGTGTCAGGTCGGAGTCATTCAGGATGGGCCCAGGTGACTCCTTCCATAGGCAGACATCTCCCTTCTTCCCTAAAGGGACCTGGGTCTTCAGGCCCATCCTCCATCCCCAGAGACCAGGGCCAAGAAGGATGCATACCTAAAGAAATTGCCACATCTTATTTGAGGGCTGAGCTGGTTTTCCTTGTGACACTGAACACTTCCCTGCAGTGAATCAAATGTCAGCAGCAATCCAGTCATTTTTAAGGTCAGGAAATTAATTTTGGGGGTGATCTAACTATTGTGCTATAGTTCAATCAGCTTCCTCTCTGGCATCTTGGGAACTGGGGCACATGAGGAGCAAGCTGGGACATCAAGAAATATGAACAAGAAATTATAAGTAAGGTCATTTAAAGAATGTCCATTGAATCTGACTTTTCTCCCACTACTTATGTATTTTTTCCTATTTCAATTGAATGGAAATCAGATTGTTGAAAAAAAATCCATTTGGGGTAATGGGGATTAAACAAAATTGGATAACATTATGATGTATGGGGGTGAAGGAACTGCTTTGTGGAGTTTTTTGGTAATGGCTACAAGGTTGTATGCATTCATCAAAACCTATTGATCTGTAGATTCTACATAAGGAGTGAATGTTAAATTGGGAGGAGATGAAGTGTAGCTATGACAAATAAATCTAATGAGTTATAAATAAATCATGTGGCCACAGGAAGGGGTGGGAGGAAAAAGATCAACTTACATGATTTTGGAAAATTCTTTTGACTGGATTCTATAAGACTGACAGCCTAAAGAACCACACAAAAAATACAATGCTGTATCTGGTAAATTTACTTCTCACTGGGGAAAAGGTTAGCAACTCAGAAACTACTTTTTTTTTCTATTTGAGCATTAGGCAAACTGTAAATATGTTTACTCAATGAGAACAAGTTTTCTTCCATGCTGGATAAAGAAATTATAAATAGACCTGGAAGAACCTGAATAAACCCTGTGGTGTTTGAATGGAGTTGGAGGTATCAAGATAAACTCACACTTTTAAATATATTTAGATATCTACAGAATAGCTCAAGATAATTTTTGTGTATGGATTAATGTTCAGGCATTTATTAAGTTTGTTGACTGAAAGAGACCTGAAACAGGGAAACCCCAGTAGAAATGAACATACACACAAGCAGATCTTGATTTTAAATACAATTTTCAAACAAAATGATTCAGTGGTCCATGGAGAGGGTTGATGTAGCACTGGGGCAGGGAAAATACAAGATGATCCTGGAGTATCTCTTCAAGGCACATAAACTAAAGAATTTGTGTTTCCTCTGATTGTGGAACAGAGCCATATGATTGCAAAATCTAAGGGAGAGGACCTGGAACTGGGCTGCCAAGGGAGACAGTGACTTTCTGTTATGCTGTCAGAAAGCTCAGCCATCTCTATGTGAACCAAGGTAATCTGAGCTATCTATGCATCCTGAGCAACAAGACCATGCAAAACTGGAGCCTATTTGTGGGTAAGGAAGTGGGGATGATTTTCCCTACCATAAAGGGTAAGAAAGTTTTCTTCACTGCACTGAGCAAAGTCATCATTTAGTAAACTTCATGGGTACTTCAAAAGTTAAGGAGAAATACAGACATGATCCAATAAATAAAAATGGAGGGAAATTGTCATCAATAGATCTGCCTTGCAAGTTATGATGAAAGAAGTTTTTCATGAAAGGAAAATAATAAAGATCAGAAACCTTGCAAACAAAACCTTGCACAAAGCTAGAGGCCAAAAAAAACAAAACAAAACAAAAATAAAGAACAAAAAACTTCCCTATAGAGTAACAAGAATAAGAATTACATCAGAATTCTCTCCAGAAACACTGCTAACAAGAAAAGAAAGGAATCAAATAGTAAAAACACTGAAGGAAAAAAAGTCACAGATTTAAAATTCTGTATCCAGCAAACAATATTTCAAAAATGAATGAGAAGGGAATGGATGTGGCTC
>JAQZBX010012670.1:0-23640 GCA_029593785.1 Cabassous unicinctus | reverse complement strand
CAAAACAAACCAAAAATAAAGAACAAAAAACTTCCCTATAGAGTAACAAGAATAAGAATTACATCAGAATTCTCTCCAGAAACACTGCTAACAAGAAAAGAAAGGAATCAAATAGTAAAAACACTGAAGGAAAAAAAGTCACAGATTTAAAATTCTGTATCCAGCAAACAATATTTCAAAAATGAATGAGAAGGGAATGGATGTGGCTCAAGTGGTTGAGTGCCTGCTTTCCACATGGGAGGTCCTGGGTTCAGTCCCAGGTGCCTCTTAAAAACAAAAACAATCAAGAAGCAAAAAAAATAAAAAATAAAAAAACCCTCAGGGTAGCCAATGTGGCTCAGTGGTTGAGTGCTGGCTTCCCACATACAAGGTCCTCAATTCAATCCTCAACCCCAATACCTAAAAAAAAGAAAGAGAAATAAAAACATGATCAATAAACTAAAAAATGGATGGAATTTGCCACCATTTGCAAGATGTGTTATAAAGAAGCTTTACAGGTAAGGAAAATAATATAGCTGTCTTAATTGGTTATGGATTGCCAATGCAAAACACCAGAAATAAGTTGTTTTTTATAATAGGAATTTATTAAGTTAAAATCTTATAGTTTTAATGCTGTGAAACTATCCAAATCACAGCATTGTCAGAATACTGTCTCATGAAAGATCAGCTGTTGGTGATACTGAACTACTGGATGTGGCAAGGCCCAACAACAGGCAATTTCTGCCTTCCCCTCCAGGATCACTTTCTCCCTGAGCTCAGTTATGGGTGATCATGCACATGACAGGATATAATGTTACCTCTGTCTATCTCTGGAGCTCATTCGTGGGTGATAAAGCGTATGGCTTATCTCTCCCTTCTACTCTAGACTGTGTCTCTTTCAGCCTCTTTGGGGCCTCTGTCTCAGCGTGGTTTCTCTGTGTGTCTCTGATTTCAGTACTTCATTTATGAGAATTGCAACAAGAAGACAAAACCCCACCCTGAGATACACCTCACTGAAGCAATCCAAACAAAATTCTCAACTGAATCCAATCCAATCAAAGGGGTCTCACACACACAGGAATGGACTGATTTAAGAAAATAATTTTCTGGGGTCCACAAAAGACTCAAACCAACAGAATAGGTGAGATACCTTGATCTATATGAAGAAAGGGAGAGCATTCCAGTGGGAATAAATTAAATAACATAAAATTTCTTCTTTTTCTCAAATTCTCTAACAAATAAGTCTGTTCCAAAGAGTAATATAAAAAATACAGTGGAAGATTATAGCTTATAGATGAATGAAATGGGTTACAGCAATGTTAATAGGAATGAAAGAGAGAAATCGGGTATATTATGTATAAGATACTTGCACTACCCATGAAGCAGTATAGCTTTATTGGAAAGCGGACTACCATTAGCTAAAAATGTGTACTGAAATCTCTATGATTAAAATTATACAACTTCTTAAAATATAACTGGTATACTAAGAGAGGAGAAAAATTAAAATCATATTAAATACTCAATTGAAAACAGAGAAGGCAGATAAATAGAGGAAGACAAAGAGAAAGAAAGAAGTCAAAGAATAGAAGACAGTTAAAAATATCATAGATATTATTCCAATTATATCAATACTCATTATAAATATGAGTGGTCTAAAGAACAAAGGCTTTCTGAGTGGGTAAAATGACAAGACCATACTATATTGAATATCAGAAACCCAATTTAAATATTAAAAGATATATTAAAAGTAAAATGATGAACATTCATTCACTAATCAAAAGAAATCTGGGGTAACTATAAGAATTTCAGGCAAAGAAAATTTCCAAGGAGGAAAAATTATCAGGGATAAAAAGGGGCATTACATAATGCTAAAGGGCTCATTTCTCCAAGAAGGCATAATGATCCTTAATATACATGTGCCTAAAAACAGAAAGTCATAATACATTAGGTAAAATCTGATACTGTAGCAAGGAAAAATAGACAAACTGACTATTATAGTTGAAGACTTCAACACCTCAGTAATTCAACTATTATAGTTGAAGACGTCAATGTCTCAGTAATTGACAGATCCAGCAGATACAAAATAAATAAGAATAAATTTGGCTTGAACAGCACCATTAATCAAGAGGATATAATCAAGAAATATAGAATACTAATCCAACAGCAGAATACACATTCTTTTCAAGATCACATGGAAAACTCAGAAAGAAAGGCCACAACCTGGGTCACAGAACATACTTCAACAAATTTTATAGAAAAACAATCATACAAGGTATGCTCTGAGACAATAATGGAATCAAACTAGAAGTCAGTAACATAATTTCAGCTGGAAAATTACAAAATATTTGGAGTTTAAACAACACAATTCTAAATAACATATGGTACTGAGAAAAATTCTCAATAATTTTTAAAAATATTCTTAACTAAATAAAAATGGTAACTCAACCTTTCAAAATTTCTGTGATACAGCAAGGCAGTTGTCTTCATTTTCCAGAACTGGTATAACAATACCACAAAATGGGTTGGCTTAAACAAAGGGTATTTATTGGCTCACAGTTTCAGAAGCTAGAAGCCCAAAATCGTGTCTCACAGAGACCATGTTTTCCTCCAAAAAAATAAAAAATAAAATGAAAACATTTGAAATCTGGTGCTGGATTGCCAGCAATTCTTTGGGTTCCTTGGCTTTCTCACCACATGGTGATATTCTCTCCTTTCTCTTCATGGTTCAAGCTAAATTTCTCCTTCTCCCTGCAGTCTACTCTTTGGAATAAATCAAGTAACCTGGATTAAGACACACCCTCACTCAATTGGGCCATACCTTAAGAAAAAATAACATTTTCTGGGTGAAATAAGCCATACACAAAAGGAAAAATATTGTACAGTCTCACTAATATGAACTAAATGTGATGAGTAAACTCAAAGAGATAAACTCTGAAGTATAGGTTACTAGGAAATAGAATATTGCTTGAGAATGGGATCTGATGTTCAATTTTTATAGAATTGTAATAAGGTTTATTGTATAAATGTAGAAATGAATGGAATTTATGGTAAAACATTATAGTGAGTATAAATAACACTGCTGATTTATAAATGTGATTTTTTTTGAAAGGGGATTCTGTGGACATAAATGTCATTTGAAAGGAAGCTAGAGAATAATCTAAGGAATGTATAAAATAGTGATTTTGGTGGTGGATGAAGAGTGTGCATAATAGTATAAGAATGTTCTTCTTTTGCAAAGTATTAAGTATATGGTGATCATCAATCTGTTCATATGCCAGTTGAGGCCTGAATCTCAGCAGAGCTGCAATACTTACTCTCCAGTTCACTGTGCTCACCCAGGACAACTAACAAGGGGATGGTAATGGACAACACCCATCCCAAGGAACAGAGAGTTCTGCATCTGCAAGCAGGACAATTCCATCCATCTACCCCATGGGATCTAAGCCCCTCTCAATTTGTAACAGAGGGGACTCACCATCCCAAAATATTCAAGATTGAGGAATGAAAAATGGACTAAAGTAGTCTTATTATTATTCAATTATAGACTTATTCTAGCAATGGAAGAACTTGTATTAGTGAAATAAAGACAGAGGTCACCACAGGTTCTGATGGGAGGGAGAGAGAGTAATAGGTGTAATATGGGGACAATTTCAAGATGTTGGATTTTTTCTGCATGACATTGCAGTGATGGATACAGGACATTATCCATTTTGTCAAAACCTATAAAAATTGTGTGGGTCAAAGTGCAAACTATAATATAAACTATAATCACTGGTTACCAGCAATGCTTCAATATGTTTTCATCATTTGTAACAGATGTACCACAATAATGAATGATGTGGTTAATGTGGTTAGTGTGGGAGGAGAGAAGGTGGGGTATATTGGAATCCCCTATATTTGTGATGTAATATTTATGTAATCTAAAGATTCTTTAAAAATAAAAAATAATTTTAAAAAATGAATTTTGTGATACATCCTGTAATTACAACTCATGTAACTTATGGATGATAGTTAATAATATTGCAATATTTTTACAGCAGTGGTAATGAAGCTATTCTATAAATTCTAAGGTACAATAATAGGGAGATGCAAGGGAGTATGGGATTTTTCCTTTTGGACTAATGAAAACACTCTAAAATTCACTGATGTGATGACAGCACAATTCTGTGATGAAAATGAGAGCCACTGAATGTCAGCTTTGAATGGATTGTACAAAGCTTGGGGATGTATAACACAGGAAATACTGTGGTGTAAGATGGACTGTCATTACTGGAACAAATATGATAATATTCTCTCAAGAACTATCATAAATATCTAATACTAATACAGGGTTTTAGCAATAAGGTGGGTTGTGGCAAAACATACTAAAAGTAACATATGGGCTATAGTTAGTAGCAATATATTGATGATGCTCTTTCACAGTTTGTAACAAATATTTCACACAAATGCAAGGTGGTGGTGGTGGTTGCTGTGGTGGGGTAAAGAATGGGATCCCTGCATGATGATATGTATGCTTTTCTGTAAGTTCAAAAATTTTACTATACACTTATTATTTATGGATGTTCATGTGGGAATGATATACTTTAATAAAATTTTGCATATAATAATAAATAAAAAATAACGTCTTCAAGATTTCTTATTTACAGTGAGTTCACCAACAAAGGAATACAGATTAAGAACAAGAACATGATTTTCTTGGGTACATAATGCAACCTATAACAGCAGTGGTTAGAGGACATTTATAGCATTTAATGATCTATTAGCAAAGAAGAAAATACTAAAATCAATAATTTAAGCTTATACCTTATGAAACTAGAAAAAGAAATGCAAATTAAATTTAAAAAGAGCAGAAGAAAGGTAATAATAATGATGAGAGCTATAACCAGCTTTATATAATTACATAAAAAAGGAAGAAATCAAGATGTCTTTCAATAGGTAAATGGATAAAAAACTTTAGCATATCCATACAATAAAATATTATCCCAGCAATAAAAAGAAATGAGTTAGGAATTTGTATCTAACTGAGAGGAAAGCAGACATCTTTCTCTCTGCCAGGTCTTTTGGATATATATAGAACAGGAAGGTGCTCTGAATCTTCTGGGAGGGTATAGAAAATATGAAGAAGCCAAATGAAAATTGTGAGTTTCTCTCCCCTGTAGCTGGGAGTGGCACATACACCCTTTCCTCAGGACAAAGAGCATACTTGGAACCACTGTCTACATGCTCTGAATGGAGTGTGATGGCAGATTCCCTGGGATGAAGAAGGGTCTGGGAGGGTGAAAAGTGGTTTTTTGCAATGAGATTAGACAGCCAACCCCCTTTGAATATTGGAACAGATCCTAAGTCAAAAGGAATATGGGAGGGGGATCTCCTCAGGCAGGCTATCATGCCCAGCCACCTGTATAAAGAGAGGAATTACATCAGAGAGGAGGCAGAAACAGGCAGCAGGACTCTGGTGGACTGCAGGGATTTAATCTGCCTGAGGGAAAAGGGGTAAATAGCCTTCTGAAAGGCTCAGTAACCTAAGGAGACAATGTAGCTCAGTGGAAGAATTCCTGCTGTAGCTGCTTGGAAGTTTGATGTAATTATAAATTTCAAAAGTGGATGTTTGATGCAATTATGAATTCCAAAAGTCCTTGTGAACTGGTCTGCTACTCTGGGCATAATAGGGTTATCATTGGGGCTTTGACTGGGCCACATCAATAGGGCATTGAGCCCAAGGAGCAGGAATCAAATATAAAAGGCAAGGCAAAGGACAGAGGGAGCAGTTTTGGTGTTGGAGTTCTGGTGAGGAAGAAGAGAAGGCCCCAGGATAGAGATGAGCCATTCGCCTGAGAGTTCACAGCTGGACTTGTGGGGAGAAGCATAGCCTAGAAAGCCTCAGAGTATACAGCTGACCTTGCAGAGGAAACAGAGGAGCTAAGCCTGGAGAGAAATGCAGCCCTGGGAAGAGAGGAACCCAAGAAGCCTGAACCCTGGCAAGCGTCAGCAGCTGTCTTTCTCTAACATGTGGCAATGGACTTTGGTGAGGGAAAAAACTTATGCTTTATGGCCTGGTAACTCGGGACTTCTACCCCAAATAAATACCCTTAATAAAGACCAACCAATTTCTGGTATTTTGCATCAGCACAGCTTTGGCTGGGTAATATACCTGCCTAGCATTTAGGAGGCCACTGGTTTGATTCCTGGCATTTCTTTGAGAAGTGATCGACTGAGGTATGAGACAGCCAGCTAAAACTTTATGACAGGGAACATATAGACATTCTATTTCTATTAGCTTTTCTTGTGTCTCTTATTTAAAAAAAAAAAAAAGGTTCCTTTTTAAATTTTCCTTATTTTACTCACTAAAACCTGGAGTAACCTGGTTTAAAACCTATAGAGGGCAGTCTGCAGGGTGATTGATTGATGAATACCAGCAGCCTGAGGAAATCCTTAGCAGTCTAAGGGAGAAGGCCATTTTTCCATGTTTATTTCTGTTTTTTTTTTTCTTTCTCCTTTATTTAAAAAATGAGTTGCTGCTCTTGTGCTTCTGGTTCTTGGGTTCCCCTTCCTTTGTTACTCCTTTTTATATTTTGCATTTGCTGATTTTCTGTACCTATGCTACTTCTTTTCTCTCCTTCATCTTTATATCTTCTGTTTTCTGTTGTTCTTCCATTATACTTCTTTTTGTTTGGGTCTTAAATTTTCTTGTTTTTATTTCTCTCTCTCTCTCTCCATTTTTTTTCCTTTTTTATTTTTATTTTTTTCTTTCTTTTCTTTTTTCCTTTCCCTTCTTTTCATCATTGCAGCAATTTTACTTCATTCTATATATTTTTCTTTATTCTGTTTCTTGTTTCATTGTTTCTATTCCACTTTTCTAATCTTATTCCTCTGTCCTTCTTATTTGTGTTAATTATTCAATTTCCTAGGTCTTGTACACTTAGTCTTCTAACTTTTACTATTATTATTACTATTATTCTTTTTCTCTTCCTCTCTCCTTTTCTTTGGTCCTAATCTTTTTTTCCCAAGGAAACATAGACAAGAGCAAGGAAATAGAATAAGAGGAACAAAGTCTCAAAGTGATCCTTATCACACTGATAAACAACAAAATAAAACCATAGAGTAGAGAAAGAAGCTAATACACTGAAGAAATCCAAAAAGATAAACAGATGCCTAGACACCAACATAAGTTACAAGCCTTATTAAGAAATAGGAAGACATGGCCTAGTCCAATTAACAAATTAAAAACCAGAAGTAGGTACAGAACATGGAACAACTAATGAGAGATGTCCAAACAAATATCATGAATCAACTTAATGATGTGAAGGAAGAGATTAAAGATAATAAGAATACACTGAGAGAACATACTGATGAAATTGTAAACATACATAAAAAGATAACAGATATGATGGTGATGGATGGCACAATCCAAGAAATAAAAAATACACCAGAAGCACATAACAGCAGATATGAATAGGCAGAAGAAAGAATCAGTGATGTGGAAGACAGTACATTTGAAATCAAACAGATAGTAAAACAGATAGATAGAAAGATACAAAATATCCAGGAGGGAATTAGAGATTTGAACAACAAAATGAAACACACAAACATGCACATTATGGGCATCCCAGAGGGAGAAGAGAAGGGAAAGTGTAGAGACTATGTGTTGGAGGAAATGATGGGTGAATAGTTCCCAACATTATTCAGGGATATGGCCGTACATGTCCAGGAAGTACAGCACAAACCAAACAGTATAAATCTTAACAGTCTTACTCCTAGCCATATACTTGTCAAAATGTTCAATGCTCAAGACAAAGAGAGAATACTGAAAGCAGCAAGAGAAAAGAGATCCATTACACACAAAAGAAGGCTAATAAGATTAAGTCTTGATTTCTCATCTGAAACCATGGAGGCATGAAGACAGTAGTAAGATATAGTTAAGGCGCTAAAAAAAAAAAAAGAAAGAAAGAAAACACAGCAAAAAACTTCCAGCGAAGAATTCTCTATCCAGGAAAGCTGGCATTCATAAATGAGTGACAGTTCAAAATACTCACAGATAAACAGAATTTAAGGGAGTATGTGAATGAGAAAGCTGCCCTTCAAGAAATACTGAAGGGAGTTCTGCAGGTTGAAAGGAAAAACAGAGAGGGAGAGTTGGAGGAGAGTGTAAGAAAAGATAAAAAGCTAAAAAGGGAAATAAAAACAACATATAGCACACATAAACCCAAAGAAAATATGACTTATATAATTAATACCATGACAGTAATAACATTGAATATTAATGGATTAAACTCACCAATCAAGAGACACAGATTGGCAGAATAGATAAGAAAATATGATACATTTATATGCTGTCTACAAGAAACCCACCTTAGACCCAGGCATGCAAGGAGGCTGAAAGTGAATTGTTGCAAAACAGTTTTACAAGTAAACAATAACTTTAAAAGGGCAGGAGCAGCCATACTAATATCGGGCAAAACAGACAAAGACAGACACTATATATTAGTGAAAGTGGTAATCTTTCAAGAAGGAAGAACAATCATAAACATTTACGTTCCTTACTGGGGCACCTCAAAATACATGAGGCAAACACTAGAAAAATTAAGTGGAGAAATAGATGTCTGTACAATTATAGTGGGGGACTTTAATATACCATTACAACCATTAGACAGAACATTCCAACAGAGAATCAATAAAGAAATAAAGACTGAATAATACATTAGAGGATTTCGACCTGATAGACATATTCAAAACAATACACCCAAATACAGTGGGGTATTCATTCTTCTCGAGTGCGCATGGATCATTCTCCAGGAAAGACCACATGCTAGGCCACAGAACAACTCTCAATAAATTCAGAATGATTAAAATTATACAAAGTAACTTCTCTGACCACAATGGAATGAAGCTGGAAATCAGTAAGGAACACAGAATGAAACGAGGCACAAAAATATGGAAGTTAAACATCACATTCTTAGACAAACAGTCGGTCAAGGAAGAAATCTCAAAAAAAATCAGTAACTACCTTGAAAAAAATCAAAATGACTACAAAACATATCGAAAGCTATGGGATTCAGCAAAAGCTGTACTGAGATGGAAATTCAGACCCATAAAGGCCTATATTAAAAAAGAATAAAGAGCTTTATTCTATAATTCTGTCATGAATTATAACAAGTATATAATACTAATGCAGGGTGCCATTAACTGGATGGCTAAGGGGAAAATACACCAAATGTAAATTACTGGCTATAGATAGTAATAATTTGATGATGCTCTTTCTTAGTTTGTAACAATTGTTTCACAACAATGAAAGGTGTTGGTGGTGAGGTAATGTATGTGAGCTTTGCATGATGATACGCATAATTGTTCTGTAAGATCATAATTTATACTACACACTTATTGTTTATGGATGTTCATGAATGAATGATAAACTTCAATTTACAAAGTTAAAAATTATTTACTAAATGCATGGGGGAGTAATATGGGAAGACTGTAGTTTCTATGCAAAACTTTGGGACTCTAAAACTGCTCTTAATTAGTTTATTTTTAAAATGTCTTTTTATGTTGATATTTAAAACTCTGAGCTTCACTATGATAGATTTTGAGTCAACCACCCTCCACCCACAATGAGTGCTCACCTCCCTCCATGCCTGACCCCTGGACCACTGAAAATGACCAGGTCAAACAGGGCTGCTTCTGACATTTACAAGTGCTGGGATCAGGTGCTAGAGTCCCAGGGGGCTAACAGCTCTCCTGGTTATGACACACAGCAGAGCAGCCTCTGATAAATCCTGGCTGCTATCAGCCTGAGGGCTGTCTTAAAACCTGTGTGCCCAGCCCAACTGGTGATAATGCTTGGGTGAGGACCTAGGAATGCTGCTAGTTTTTTCTTAGTCAAGTCAGAGGTAGTGGCTCCCTGATCACAAGGTCTAAGGGCCATCTTCAGTGGTTCCAGGATTTCAAAGAGGCCTTCATTTAGTTCATCACTTTTTAAATTTACTCTGGGTATTTAGTATTGATCACTGACCTTTGTTTCTTGTGGTTGCTATAAAAGATAATTATAAAATTACAGTAGTCAAAATTCAAACATCATTCAACATATCAAAGGATCAAATGAGTTGATTAAAGAATTAGCTCATGAAATATTTTTCTTTGAATTGTCATTAATTATCATTCAACATATCTGAGTTTATGAGATAAGATTTAGGTATTTTCAATGTTAGCAGATAAACAGATTGGGAGAAGAGCAAGAAGTTTTTGGGACTTTGCTGCCCACGGCTCATTTACCCCATAGATTCTGCAATAGTTCAGGTTCTCTTCACTGCTGGGTGGGGGTTGGGCAGGTGGGACTCAGGCCTAGGTGAAGCTTTCACTCTCACTTTCATCCTGAGAATCCTGGCTGATTCCTCAGGATCCCTAGCAGGATTGCTGAAATCAGATTACCTTTTCTCAGAGGTAAGTTCTGCTTACACTTCAACATTTTCTGACCCTAAGGAAAGGAGCATTTCCCCTACCAAGGGAGACAGGTGGGAGAGAGGCCTGAGATTCTTTCCATGTCTTTCTGGATGATGTACTTTCTCTGTGGTCCTAGTATACTGTGTGACATAAGCATTAGGGCATGGCTGTCCCTATCTGTCATGACCTGATACCTCCCAGTACCAGAAAGCAGTAAATTTGTATTGTTCTTCTTTTCAGGGTCCATGCACCTTACTTGTGATGTCTGAGGTGATGCCGGTCCACACATTCCACATTGGACATTACAGGAAGAGCCGTATATGAAGTCCACTGATGTCTGCTCCTTGATACAATATGTGAGTCTAAAGAAGATATCTTATTAAAACTGTCAGACTGACTGGTGACAACTCAGTGTCTATGCCAGGTTCAGCACTGAGCTATGTAGACAGGAGGTGGACAAATTGTGGTGACTTCCCATATCTACAATGGTGTAGTGTTTCTGGATGACCCACACTTACACCTGCTGCTGCCCATTGGGGTTTGAGATTCAGGATTTCTGCCCTGTCTGTCCCTATTCTCCGAAAGCATTGTCCAAAGTGAGTGTTGTAAACTGGAAATGACTCATTCTTGTATGTATACTCATTTGTGACACATAAAAAGGTTCAGAGAGTCCAATTTGAGGTGCAATTACAAGAATGGGATATTTGAAAACACCTCTAAGAACGTTCCTAATGTGGCCTAAAGCAGTGGCCTAAAGCAGTCAACAGAGATGATTCCAGAATCTGATTATTTGGCATCTTTCCAGAGTGCAGATCTCTTAGGTGTTGCCAAATTTCAATGGTGAGAATCAGTTCACACCTGGTATTTCATGCAGGGATATTCTTTTTTAGGTTGGAATCTCTGTCAGCTTGGAGAAGGCATGCCAATTTGCTTTGAGGTGACAAATTCATCATTAAAACACAGACAAATTGACTCAAGAGACACACACCATTGTGGGAAGAAACTCTTAAAATGTTACCTTTGTAGGGACCTAATCAAGTCCACCTGCAATGACATTATCTGTGCTTCATGCTGTGCCACTCTTTAAGCTGAACTCTCAACAAGATCTGACTTGGGGAGGAAGGAACAGAGTTTTCCACTCAACAATAGATAATAGTGATTAATTTGCAGTTTCAAAGTTCCAGTGTGCCTACCAATACATGTGACATGCCTGTGGTTGGTGCAGGTCCATTCCTGGATCCCTTCAGAAAATCTTCATGGAACTCTGTCTGCTCGTATACTTATGTATATATCTGAAATCCTAGCTCACAGCCTTGAAGGAGGTTGAGGTTTTGGCAGAAATAATTTTAGTGCTTGCTCCTGAATTTTTCTGTATAATCATGTTTCTGTATTGAATGTGGTGACATAATGCTGAAATACATCTGCAATTGAGTTTATTTCTGAAATGATGGCACAGAATCATCTGTTATGTGTGTTTTGGGAATTTGACCACTATTCAGAAACAGCAAGTAGAGGATGCTGAAGGGTTAGCAGAGACTGAATATTAAAGGACCATAATCAGGAGGCTGAGGAATTTCAATCCTATGCTGAAGGTCTTAGGGAAACAGACCATGGGACATGATGGAAGAGAGGTGCCTCTGACTTCCCTAGCTTGGTTGCTGGTACCTCTTCCAGGTTCCTGGTGCCTACCTTGCCCTATTTGGGATGCATCTTTCTCACAACTGGAGTAGAGAAGGAGCAGAACCAGGAATTTGAGCTCTTAGGTGACCCTGAGACCCCTTTTCTCTATTACTTTCCTGTATTACTGGCCTTGAAATTATGTTTTCCCTTTTTAAAAGACCCAGTTTTCTCTGATCTTGTGTATGAATCTGGGGGCCCATCATACCTTCCTGGTTCTGGTTCCTGAGTTGCTTTTCAGCATGACCTCAAAGAATTCCTCCCCTTGGTGACTTAACTCTACCTGCTAACTGTAGATTCTGCATAACATATGCACAGTTGACCACCCCATCCCCTGGATCCACCTCACTTCCCCTTAAGCAGTCCAATCTCCTTGACCCCAAGCTTCAGTATCCAGGTCAGTATAGGACAAGAGTGGCAGTTCCCACTGATCATGATGTAGAATCTGATTACCAGACAGCTGATCATGTGAAGCAGACTGGAGAAGAGATAGTCTGTGTTCTAGTTAGATGGAATAGGAAGGTAATTTGGGGACAGGAGAAAACCAGCTGGGCTTTCACAGGCAAGGAGAGATGTCATGGATCACTCTCATTGTACAGCCTTACCATATACTCTGTTAACAGCCTCTGCCCTCTAACTCCACAAGAAGCCCATGTTCATCCTCTGATCCTCTGATTAGTTTATGTTATAAAAGCCTCTGAGTAGGAACATGACTCATTAAGGTAGCAGTTTGGTGGAGATAGTTGGATGGGAATGAGAGTGTCCAGGGGAAATGTGACCAATGAACCCACACTAGTCAATATCAGTATTATGGAGAGAGGGCTTTGTGCTTTTGTAGCTTGCCAAACTGCTTGTTTTAGAGTGCCATTTTAACTGATTATGTTTGAGTTTAATGATAATAAAATTAGTGTAAGATCTTGAAGTTGCTAACACATAAATGTATCCTTACCTACCTGAATTGAACATTAATTTAAAACACTTTCCTGTAGCATAGCAGTAGTGCAAGAAAGAGTCTGAACAGATTTGCCAATGGCCATGGGTAACCAGATGCTGGTGACAGAATTCATCCTGCAGGGTTTCTCAGAAATGCCACAGCTCTAGGTTATCTTCTTCATCATCTTCCTTTCCCGCTACTTCATGGCCCTCTGTAGGAATTCCCTAATTGTGGCAGCCATCACATTCAGCCCTGGACTCCACACCCCTATGTATATTTTCTTGGTCAATCTTTTTCTATTGGATGTTCTCTGTGCATGCACAATTGTGCCAAGTTGCTCAAGATCCTGATAGCAGAAAACAAAACCATCTCCTACAAGGGCTGCATAACCCAGGTGTTCTTCCTGCCATGGTCAGTTGCAGCAGAGCTTCTGCTCTTCACTGCCATGGCCTATGACCATTATGTGGCCATCTGTCAGCCCCTGCACTTTGGCTCCCTGATGAGCCCACAGATGTGTGCAGTGCTGGCTGGAGCAGTGTGGGGAATCAGCCTACTTGGCATTGTGATTGTCACCTGCCTGATGTTGCACCTGACTTTCTGTGGACCCAATGTGATAGATCACTTCTTCTGTGAAGTCCTGCCTATGCTGCTACTGTCCTGTTCCTTCACATATGTTAATGATATTATGACCATTGTGAATGACATCTTCTATGCTGTGTTGAATTTCCTGTTTACCATAGTATCCTATGGCCTCATCATTTCCAACATCTGGAAGATTCGTTCAGCTGAGGGGAAGGAGCGAGCCTTCTCCACCTGTTCCTCTCACTTCACTGTGGTCACTCTGTACTATACTACAGTCATCTATACTTACCTGACCCCAGGTTCCAAGTACTCCCCAAAGATGGGGAAGACCATGGCTGTGCTTTATTCCACAGTGAGCCCTACCTTGAACCCTCTCATCTACACACTAAGGAACAAAGATATCAAGAAAACACTAAAGAAAGTCATTACATTTTTAACAAGTAAGCTGTAATAACATATTTTAGACATAAGAGCTGGTTTGGCTAAGGATTAAATTCCATTTATTAGATTCTAAATTGTATTTAGTAGATATCATTTTATATTGGAAAGCAAAACCTAAATCTACTTTAAATCTGCGTCTCCCAATTAGATAATACAATCTAAACTTTTTAAAATTATACCAGCATGAAAGGGGACCTATAAGCCTATTTCACACTTAACAAATCAGGGAGTTAAGTACATAGATATTTGTATTAAGTATTGATAATAAGATATGTATAGTGTAATAAGGCAACACAAAAGAGGAGAATGTTGGATACTTATTATCCAACTGTAGAGACCACTCCTAGTCTCAGCTGATAGGTAACCACCCCTAATTTTCATGGGAAAATATCAAAGTTCTCACACATGCATTGTGTTATAACTATTTTCCAAATATCCTTAATAGTTTGTAAACTATTTGAGATACAGCTGTGGCCTTCTCTGATGACACAAGAGATGAATCCTGGGCATGGACTCAGTGAATGAGTGCAAAGTTGTAAAGAACCTCTTAGAAGAAGGGGATATTTTTGGTCCTTCAGAGAGAGATTAGGGAGAAGGCTGGGAACATTAAGGGATATGGGTTCTAATGCAATTGAGAGTTGCAGATGAAGGGGGTGTACTAGTGTTTCAGAGAAGTTACAGCCATGGGGCTGTGGTTTGCATCATGTGGACTTGGAAGTGACTGGGTAGTGATTTTCTTGATGTATCCTGCTGGGAGGTGATTAGTGTTGACACAAAGGACCTTTAAAGAGTTTAACCTCTGCAGAAAATGGAATCTCTTTTATGAATGTCTTACCATAATTACATTATACCAAAAATCCAGGGTTTAATATAGTCTCTACCCTCTCCACACTTCATAGCAGATAAAATGGCATAGCTTCTGATAGACAGGATCTCGAATGGAAAGGAGTGCAGGTCAAATTTGCCTTGTTTTCTCAGGGTAATACATGGACAATACTAAGAAAAAGAGATTTTCCTCTGTTCCACTTCTTCAAGAATCACTGAGCAAACTCTGAACAATGTAGTCAGTGAAGATTAGGAGAGTTAGTGAGAGCTACACAAGAGAGAAGAGACATCCTTTGGCCAGATAAAGCTATGAGTTTTACCAATTCTTTATGGAAAAAGTAATTGTAAATTAATGCTAGGTACATGGTGGTAATTATTTCTGTGTGTGTGTGTGTCCATGTAGAGCATACTTGGACTCATTTAGAATTCAACAAACCCTCTTCAAGTACATATTTAATTGGCAACTTTCACATTTGCTCATTTTGGTACATAAATTATTCCAAATTAACAAGTTTTTCAGATACTATTAGAGAAACTGAGTTATCAGGAACAAGGTACTTAATCTTGACAATGTTCTCAAGGTTCTAGGTGGCATAGGAAAGCCATAACCCTTAATAAATTATGCATTACTTACATGCTTCTGGATTTTCTGGTTTTATTCTGGGCTAACTTGGTAGAGCCTTAGAAAAGCAATGTAGTTCTTAGTCATCCACCATAAATAAGAAAGAGCAGAGGAAGCAGCAGATAGGTGGAGCAGACAGACTTGATAGCAACAATGAGGAATAAAAAACAGAGAGTGAAACAAGAGATGTGGGATCCAGGGAACAGCATGAGGAGGGACATCATCTGGCCTCTCTCTTAAAGTTACTTGTGTTTGTGAAAGGTTGACAGTGTGTGTCAGAGTGTGTGATTATGTGTATGTTTCTGTGAGTGTGTGGGTGTGCCTGAGACTATCTGTGTGTATGTGAGTGTGTGAGTGTCTGTTTAAGTGTGTGTGAATGAGCATTAGCATATGTGTGTTTGTATTTAGATATGTGCATGTGTGAGTTCATTCTTTTTTGTTTTTAAAAGCATTTATTATAAAGAAGAGAATGGTAAAAGAATGGGGAACAAATAGGCACTCAAACTTTTTTTTTATTTGAGAAGTTGTGAGTTTACAAAACAATCAGGCATGCCATACAGAACTCCCATACATCACCCCACCACTAACACCTTAAATTGTTGTGACACATTTGTTACAAATGATAAAAGAACATCATCATAATATTAATGCTCCCTATAATTCATATATTATATTTGGTGTGTTTTTACAACAAACAATTCTAATATTATCAAGCATTAGGATTGCATATTTATTAAGTTCATGAAAGAACATAATCATATTTGTACTCTTAACCACAGTCCATCCGTCACCATGGGGTTCACTGTGAGATACAGTACTATGCCTTGTACAATCCATCCAAAGTGTACCCTTAGTGTCTCAGGTCTCAGCGTCAAAACAGGGTTGTGCTCTAATCAACTCAGGATGTTTCAGAATGATTTCATCACTCAAAAAGGAAAATACCATTTTCCCATGTGTACCTCCAATATTATCCTCTGGCATTGATATAGTACTATCTTTGCCATTGCTTTAAAATACTATAATATTACTTTTCACTTTAACTATAGACTATATGTTAGATTCATTGTATTTTTCTGTGTGTCTACATATTCATAACAACTTGTAATAGAGGACCATTCTTGCATATGTACTATTAACCACAATCATCATTCACCACTAATATCACTATTTTATACAGTCCCTAGTTCATGCTCTACCTTTCTTTCAACTGACATTAACGTCCCTAAACTACTCCATTATTCTTACTATAATGTGTCACCATAAAATTTACCCATTTCCCAAAATTTATAATGCACTTTATAAAACATTTTACACACATTTATCATCAATTCCCCCTTCTCAACCCACCTTCTCTATCCTAATAACCTATACTCCAGAGTTGAAGTCCACGAGTTTCCTCATGGTGTTTAGTTCATATTAGTGAGACAATATACTATTTGTCCATTCATATCTAGCTTATTTCATACAACAAAATGTCTTCCAGGTTCATCCATGTTGTCACATGCATTTGACTTCATTAATTCTTACAGCTTAATTGTATTGCAATGTGTGTATTCACCACATTTTGTTTACCCATTCATAAGTTAATGGACACTTGGTTTGTTTCCATCTTTTGACAATTGTGAATAATGCTGCTATGAACAAGCATATGCAAATGTATGTATGCATCCTGGCTTTCACTTCTTCTGAATATATTCCTAGTAGCAGGATTGCCAGATCATACAGCATTTCTGTATTTAGCTTCTGGTGGAACTGCCAAACTGTCCTTCATGGAGGCAGCACCATTTTACATTCCCACCAACAGCCAGTGAAGGAGTGTTCCGATTTCTCTGCATCCTCTTCAGTATTTGCAGTTTCTTTGTTTTTTAATAATGGCCATTCTCTAAGTCATGAAATGAAATCTCATTGTGGGTTTTATCTGCATTTCCATAATAGCTAGTGATGTTGAGCATCTTTTCATGTGCTTTTTTGACCTTTATATTTCTTCTTTGCAAAAACGTGTATTAAAGTCTTTTGCTCATATTTTATGTAGGCTGATTATCTTTAATCATTGAGCTGTGTGATCTTTATATATAACAAGGAGATCAAACACATCGGTTATCTGGTTTCTGAAAATATTCTCCAATTGTGTAGGCTGCTTTTTTTTTTTTTTCCTTTCAGTAACCTTTTTTTTCCAGAGCTTCTTTCTTTATTTTAATAGAGAAGTTGTGGGTTTACAAAGCAATCAAGCATAAAATACAAGTTTCTCATGTACCATCCACCAACAACAACTTGCATTGGTGTGGAATATTTGTTACAATTTATAATGGCACATTTTTATAATTATACAATTAATAAATGTCCATAGTTTACCAAAATATTTCCATCATTCCAAATAGGATCAATATACATTTTTTAAATATTTTATTTATTTATTTTTAAATACTTAGATTAAATAAATGTTACACAAAAATTATAGGAATTCCCATATGTCCCACATCCCACAACCTTCCACATAAATATCCTTCATTAGTGTGGCATATCACATGCAATGTATATATACATCGTGGGGCTTTGCCATTAAGCATGGACCATAGTTCACATTGTAGACCACAGTCTTTCCACACAGTTCTGCATGTTATATGATGGTATAAAATGGCCTATATCTGTAGTTGCTATGTCACTCAGGATAATTCCCAAGTCCTGAAAAAGCCCCTGTTTTACAACTCCTTTTCCCTTCTCCCTTCCCCCAGAGCATCCAGTGGCCACTGGATCCACATTAATGTTGTAATTTCTTCCATTGCTTGAATCCCTCATTGCCAGGGAGGCTTATCCCTGGGAGTCATGCCCCACGTTGGGAGGAAGGTAATGCATTCATATGCTGAGTTTGGCTTAGAGAGAGGCCACATTTGAGCAACAAGGAGGCTCTCAAGAGGCAAACCTTAGGCACCCCATAACAATAGGCTGTTTCAATTTTAAGAGCAAAGACTCCTAAGGCTAGTCATCAATCACAAGGGCCCATCAGAGGATCATCATCCTTTTAGGCTGCCTTTTGTCATCCTTAAGAGAGTCATATGAAGCACAAAAGTTTTTAATTTTCTGGAGGTTCTATTATCTATTGTTCATGACTTGGGTGTAAATATTAAGAAACCACCACATATCACATGATCATGAAGATGTTTCCCTAAATTTTATTTTAGATGTTTACATTCCTAGCTTTTATAATTAGATCCCTGATAGATTTTGAGTTAATTTTTGTACAAGGCATGTGATAGGGGTCTTCTTTCTTTCTGTTAGATATAAATATTCAGTTCCCTAGCACCACTTATTTACTAGAAAGTTCTGATCCAGCTGGGTGTGGGTGACAGCCTTGTCAAAAATCACTTGACAATAGATGCAAAAGTCATTTCCATTGGTTAATATGTCTATCTTTATGCCAATATCACACTCTGTTTACCACTGTAGCTAAATTATATTCTTTAAATTCATGAATTGAGAGTCCTCCAACTAAAATCTTCATTTTAAATATATCTTTGTGTATTCAAGGCACTTTATCCTTCTAGATTAATTTGATAATTGTCTTTTCCGTATCTGAAAAAAGGGCTGTTAGGATTTTTATTGAGATTGTGTAGAAACTGTAAATCAGTTTGGGTATAATTGATATCATAATGATAATTATTCTTCCAATCCATGAATACAAACTATCATTCCAATATTTAGGTATTCTTTGGTTTCTCTTAGCAATATTTGTAGTTTTCTTAATACAGGCCCTTTATGTACTTGGTTAAGTTTATTCCAAAATATTTGATTCTTTTAGTCATCATTTAAATGGAATTTTTTTCTGACTTTTTTGTCAGATTGCTCATACATAGTGTAGAGAAATACTGCTGATTTTTCAGCATTATTCTTCCATTACAAAATTTTGTTGCACTCATCTATTATTTATTCTAGCTTTGTTGTGTTTTTTTTTGGGATTTTCTATGTACAGGATCATATGATCAGTGAATAGCAAAAGTTTTATTTCTTCTTTTCCTATTTGGATGCCTTTTATATCTATTGCTTGCCTAATTCTTCTAGCTAGAATAATTGTGATGACAGTGGACATCCTTGTCTTGTTCCCGATCTCAGCAGGACAGCTTTCAGTGTTACAGCATTTAGTACATTGTTGGCTGTGGATTTTCCATAGATGCACTTTGTCATGTTGAAAAAGTTTCCTTTTATTACTTTCTTTTGCAGTGCTTTTATCAGGAAAAGATGTTGTATTTTGTCAAATACCTTTTCTGTGTCAGTCAAGATGGTCATGTGATTTTTCTACTGAAATATATTAATGTGGCTTATGACACTAATTTATTTTCATGTGTTCAACTGCCCTCACCTATCTAGGATAAAACCAATTTGATGGTGGTGTATAATTCTTTTAATGTCATTTTGGGTTCAGTTTGCAAGAATTTTGTGGAAGCTTTTTTGTGTCTATATTCATTAGAGAAATTGGTCTGCAATTTACATTCTTTTTAGGATCTTTATCTGGCTTTGGAATTATGGTTATATTAGCTTCATAAAAAAAGTTTGGTAGCATTCACTCTTGTTCAATTTTTTGGAAGAAGCTGAGCAAGATTGGTTTTAGGTTATCTTTCAATGATTGCTAGAATTCACCTGTGAATCCATCTGTTCCTGAGCTTTCCATTTTGTGTGCATTCTGATGACTGCATCAGTTTCTTTACTTGTGATTGATTTGTTGAGGTCCTCTATTTCTTCTATGGTTTTTGTAATTTCTTTGTATGTTTGTATGAATTTGTCCATTTTTTTTATATTGCCCAGTTTGTTGGTGTACAGCAGTTCATAGTATTTTCTTGTGATCACTCTTATAACTGCAAGATTAGTGGTGATATACCTCTCTCAATTCTAGTTTCATTTATTTGCAGATTCTCTTTTTTTTTTTTTCTTCTTAGTCTAAGTAAGTGTTTGACAATTTTTCATCTTCCCGAAGAATCAAGTTTTGTTTTTGGTGATTCTCTCTATTGTTTTTCTTTTCTCTTTTCTAAATTTCATTTATTTTTGTTCTTATCTTTATTATATCTTTCCTTCAGTTTGTTTTGGGATTATTTTGCTGTTATTTTTCTAATTTTTCCAGGTGTGCATTTAAGTCTTCAATTTTAGATCTTTCTTCTTTTTAATGTAAGCATTGAGGGCTAGAAATTTCCCTCTCAGGTCTGCCTTCACTGTATACTTTAAGTATTTATATGTTGTGTCCTCATTTTAATTCACCTTCAAATATTTACTGATTTTTCTTGCAATTTCTTCTTTGTCCCAGTAATTTGTTAGAGTGTCTTGTTCAATCTCCTTTTAATTGTGAAATTTCCTTTTTCTGTCCATTATCAATTTCCAGCACATTCCATTATGATCAGAGAAAGTGGATTGCATAATTTCAATCTTTTTAAATTTATTGAGAATTGCCTTGTAATTCAACATGTGGTCTATCCTGGAGAATCATACATGAGCCCTTGAAAGATTATAATCCTGCTGTTTGGTGGTGTAAGGCACTAAATATATCTCTTAGGTCTATTACATGTATCCAATTATTCAAATTCTCTGTTTCTTTATTTATCATCTATCCAGAGGTTCTATCCAATGTTGAGAGTGGTGTATTGAAGTTTCAAACTATTATTGTAGAAATGCATCAGTTTCTTCCTCCAGTTTTGCTAGTATGTGTCTCATGTATCTTGGGGCACCCAGGTTAGATGCATAAATATTTATTATAGTTATTTGTTCTTTGTGAAGTGTCCTTTTGAGGAATATATAATGATGTTCTTCACATCTTGTAACAGTTTGACATTTAAAATCTATCTTTTCTGATATTAGTATGCTACTCCAGGCAACCTTTAGTTAATATTTGCATGGAATATGTTTTTCCAACCTTTCACTTTCAACCTGATGGTGTCCTTTTGTCTGATGTCAGTCTCTTGTAGAAAGCATAGAGATGGTTCATATTTTTATCTATTCTGTCAGTCTTTTTCTTTATGTCTTTTGACATGTGAATTCAATCTGACAGTATTATTACTGTAAAGGCATTACAGTAAAGGATTTCCCTTGTCACATCTTTCTATTGTCTCTTTTTACTTTTTCATTATACTTACAAATAATCTTCAGTCCTAAATTATTCTCCAAGTATCTTGCCCTTGTCATTTCATTTCAGTCTGTAGCACTACCTTTAGTATTGTTACTGTAAACATGGCTATTTCTAATAGAAGGACCCACTCAGTCAGGTGCCATGAAGGAGAAATATGTTTCTCAGTAAGAAAGTGTTTTATTGTGAGTACACAAGGAAGGAACTCAGAGAATCTTCTCAAAACTAGTTCAACATGAGAAGAAGAGCTAGGGCTTTTTAGGCAATGGAGAGCGGTAAGGAAAAAGAAAAACATGTGATGCTAGGAGTCTTGTGAGGAGGGTATGTGCAATTTCTCTGTCCTATGTTGTCTCAAGCACATAAAATTTCTGCTTGGTTTCTGTGCCTGTAAACCACACTCTAGCAAGGTCTTCATGACTCTTTCCTCAGCCAACTGCTCAAGGATATCAAGGTTTTTTTCTCTGAGAAAACTTACAGGTTTACATCATTCTGTCTGGCTTTGCTTTGAGATGTTATCTTATTCCTGTAAACAACACTGAGAAAGTTTTGCTTCTAAACTTCTAAAATGAGATTAATAGAATATCAGTGAGTGTGTTAGAATTTTCATAGTTGCTTAAGTGAAGAAATTTCTTAGTAAGCATATTTTCCAGCTATCAAATCCCCCCTTGTGTTTATACTTTTCTTATTCTTAAGAAGATATGTTTTGCAAGCATTCCTATATGTAAAATACGTGAAAATCTCATCTTCAGGATTTATTTCCTGCTGATCATGGACAAAGAAAATTTTCATATCATTTTTCATAATGACGCAGATGTAATCTCACAAAGTTAATATAGGCAACAGCAAGACAAACATATGGCAAACAAAACAAAGGCAGTACTTAAGAAAGCCATTCTATCTCATAGGCAAGTTCATTAAGTACTTAGAAAATGATTCAGGTTTGCCAAGACTTTTAACATATTCAATATCACTTAGCGTATGTTTCAGTACGGAGGAGATCTTATATTGATGAAAACATTCAAGGAAAATGTTCCTCTTTCTTTGCAGTTAATATATTAACCTCCCAGATTTGCAATATCATATATGTCATGTCTCCTTGGGTGCAGGCCATGATGCCAGTTGTGTCTGTTTATGTTCTACTCACATTACTCTGATAATCATTGCACCAATTGTTGCATTCTTCACATAGCCAGCATAATGCAGAGGCTCCAATTTCTGCCCCCAGCAGAACACTTATCTGGAACCTCCAGACTTGGTCCTCCAGGGAAATCACCAGACTGTTGATAGGCACAGTGAAACCCTGCTGCTGATGAAACATGGATTGGGGGTTCTAAAAGGGATACATCCCAGAGCGTCATTGTTCCTGACTGACTCACTAAATTTCCTAAAGTAAGTATGACTATTTCCAAAGAAAAGCCTGCCTTATCTGGTGCCACAAAGTAGAAACATAACTCTCAGTGAGAGGTTGATTTACTGTGAGTGCACAAGCAAGGAACTGGGAGAATCTTCCAAAACCTGTTCAGAGAAAGAATGGGAGCTATAGTTTTTATAGTCAAAGAAAAGAGGTAGGGAAGTAGAAAAACAGGTGATGCAAGGTATCTTTTGAAGTGGGTATGTGCAATTTCTCAGTCCTCTGTTTCCTTAAGTACTTCAAATTTGTCCTGAGTTTCAGTGGCTAATAAACCACTCTTTACCAAATTCTTCATGACTCTTTTCTCTGTCAACCACTCAATGGTATGAATATTTTGGTCTCTGAGAAAATTTACACATTTACACCATTCCATCTTGTTTTACTTTGAGATATTATTTTATTCTTGTAAGCAAAACTGAGAAGATCTGGTTAATATCCTTCAGTGAACTAAGTGCAAAGAATAAACTTATAAACTTATATTAATAGAAAACCAGCTCAATTAGTGTATTAGAATTTTTAGAGCTGCTTAAGTGAAAAAAATTTTTAGTAAGCACACTTTTCAGCTATCAGTATTTCTTGTAAATGCAGTATTTTTGCAACATATGCTCTCATTTTTTGTTATATATCATTTT
>JAQZBX010012669.1:0-40897 GCA_029593785.1 Cabassous unicinctus | reverse complement strand
AATTCTAGAAGAAGACAATCAAGAGAGGGAGGGGAAAGCAATATTTGAAGAGATAATGTGCTGATAATTTCCCAGAATTAAAGAAAAGCATAAATTATCAGGTGGAAAGTATATTCAGAGTATCAAGCGGGTAAATAAAATAAATTCATACCTAGACACATCAAAGTGAAAAAAGCAGAAAATTACAGTTGAAAGAGAACCTTGAAATCTATCAAAGGAAAAATAGGCTATCAAAACAATTAAATAACAGCAGACTTCTCATCTGCAACAATGGACACCAGAAGTTTAAAAAAATTCTTATAAAGACTCAAACTGGAATTTTATACCTAGTCAAATTATCATTCCAAAGAGAAGTCAAAATAAGGACATATACAGATTAAGAAGACTACCCACACACACTATAAGAGCTATTAAAGGATGCATTTTAGTACAGTAACTGGAAAGCTTGGGATTCAATTACAAGAGAATACAGAAATTCTTAAGCGTGTATGAACAATTAACTCTTGATAATAAAAATAATTATTATTACTTAATCCATTGTTTTTATTTTTCAAAGTGATTTAACTTGCATGTTTAAACAACAATAACCAGGTGGTGACAGGGTAGTGTTCAATAGGTGATTAAAGCATGTTAAGGTCCTTAAGGAGGATAGAAACTCTGAATAACTGTAGACTTTGTTAGAAAATGCACAGTTAAGTTTATATTTGAGACAGTGAGTTATCTACATGTAAATTAAAAATAATTTAATCCCTACCTCATATCATACACAAAAATCAGTTCTAAATGAGATAAACTAAGGACTCAAGTTTGACAAACAAAACTTGACAAGGCTCAGAAGAAAATACAGGACAGTATCTTTATGCTATCCAGTTAGGAAAGGATTTTTTAAGTACATTACAAAAGAAAATCTCATAAAGTAAGAGATTGATAAAGTCAACTACATTAAAATAAAAAATATCCATATATCAAAATATTTCATAAACAAATTGAAAAAAAAAATAAAAGCCACATTCAGGGAGAAGATATTTACAATGCATATAAGTGATAAAGTATTATAGTCAGAATAATAAAGAACTCTTTCAAATCAATAAGAAAGAAACAACCCAATAGAAAGTGGGAAAAGGTTATAAAAATTCAATTCACAGAAAAAAACAAAATGGCCAATAAACCTATGAAAAGATACTGAATCCCACTAGTAATCAAGGAAATTCATATTATGATCACAATGGGATACCATTTCATGCCTATTATGATAACTGATAAAAATTTATAAGCCTGACAATTCCAAGTGTTGAGGATGCAGGATAATGGAAACTCTCATACATTTCTGTTGAAGAGTAAAGTTAAATATTTTGGAAAACAATAGGCAGTTATTAAAAAAAAAAAGAAGATATACATATATATAATTAACACTTCCTTTCCTAGGTATATACCCTAGAGAAATTCTAATACATATGCACAAGGAGACACACAGAAATGCTCTTAGCAGAATTGTTTGTAATTGAAAAAACAAACATTAACCAAAACCAAAACCAAAACCAGAACCAAAACAAAAAACAAACCCCAAAAACTGGAAATAACCTAAATTATCACCAATAAAATGGGTAAATAGTGACCTAATCATATGTTGAATACTATACAGCAGTTAAAATGAATGAACCAGAGCGGTGTCTATCAACATGAATGAACCTCTATGATATAATAATGAGAAGGGAAAAAATCACAGAATGACAATATAGTATGACACAACTCAAAGAATTTGTAAAACAGTACCAGTTATATTTTTGGATACATAAATAGAGAGAAATATTGAATTCATGACAGTAGTTACCTCCAGGAAGAAGGGAGAGCTATGTGATCAGGGAGGAGTACAGAAAAGTCTCAATTATTCATGTAAATTTAAAAAGTGTGGACTCTGTAGCATCGATTACATAATGTTCATATCATAAAGCCGGAGTGTGTGTGTGGGGAGTAAAAGGCTGTTCATTATATCCCTACTCTTCTGTATGTTTGTACTAATTGAACTTATTGGGAAATTTCAAATTTCCAATCAGCATTTCAGAAGGCTCCTAGTCTACGAGGAGTGGCAGCATCAGACTACAGTTCTGTGCTGAGTGTGGTCAGAAGAGGAGTGCAGACAAGCCAGTACCTCCCACTTGCAGCCCCAGAGACGTAGTAAGCAGACGGCTAACAGTTTCAGCTTCTGCTGAGATGGGGGTTGGGGATGAATTGGATAGCAAGAAACAGTTAATAACAACGAGGAAAGTGCTTTAACACAGTTGTCCTGATAACACAAGATCTAACAGTTCTTCCTAACCTTTCCAAGTCATGGCTGACGTGGATAACATCTGTCTGGCATACTGGAGTAGGAGCAACCAGAATGGGGGCCCAGCTGCCCCAGGTCCTACCTGTGCCCCTGAGAATTTAGTGTATAAACATCTTAGCACATGTGTAGCCCACTGGCAGTACACCAGTGTGTCATGACATACGCTATTGGGAAGCTCTGGCACAGAAGATAGTCTTTTCTCATCTAAAAGGAGGAGAATTATAAACCACTTTCAGGCAGCAATGAGCATTTTGCAATCACACAACTGTTTGAAAGGAGTACACTGAGAGTCACAACTACTCTGCTTGAATTTGTGCAGTAGCAATCAGGAACAGAAAGAGGTAGCACAAAGTAAATGCAGTTAACAGAGTCTGAAAATTCTCTTTTTAAGCAACTGAATACAGACCAAGAACCCTCACCAAGTCATACTTCAGCATCATATCAGGGAGAGACCCGATGAGATGGGGATGTATAAGCAGACAATCTGGGTCCGTGCATGTGGAGCAGAAAGGACGCAATTACAAAGGAGAGCATCAAGCAGGACAGGACAGAACTGGCATGTCACACGAGTGAGCCACTCTCGTTATGCTAGCCCGTGATTTGAAAATTCTATATATGTTCATCATTAACATAGCTCACTCTATGGGGTAAATTAAAATTTTTTTCAAACTAGCTCATCTTTGTCTTCCAAAGTCCCAAGTTCAAAGAACTTTAATAGGTGGAAACACAGTGAGGTCACCTATACTGGGTAGAATCACTTTACATCTGCAGTCACTGTCACTATGTATCTCAGTCACATAGACCAGATAACTGACCTTTTTGCTAGGATAATGCCTGCAGAGGGCAATATCTCAATCTCTTTGTAATTTCTTTGTAAGCGATCCAAATGGCCCCTGGATACAGCATGGCAAGCTTGGTTGAAGGTAAGGCTGGTGTGGTACAACCATTCAAGATACCAAAATATAGAATACATCAATATTGATTGATAATTAGCCCCTCCCTGAGTCCCACAATCCTGTCAAAAGGCTATTCTGCCACATCAGCCCTTCCCCCAGGACCCCATTTCCCCCAATCCAGTAATCAGAGTGTTAATATCTGGCACAGCAGGGGGCCACCGGGCAGTTAAAATTTTTGAATACCACCCATGGATGAAAATGAACCACCACACCCACTCTTGAATGCTCATTAATCTGCTGGCAACATCAACCCCTTGGGTCCCGAGAGAGAACGCATCTCTTTTTGTCCAGTTTTGCTGCAAGTTCCCAAGTCAAAGTAAAATAGCTCTCTACTAAAACTAAACTGTGCAACCTGTCACTAGGCTAGATGCCAGGCCTAGAGGAAAGAAAAGACCTTTTAAGTCCCATGGCCACAGCTTTGTTGGAGGATTTCACCTTCCCCTGAAGTTCAAGAGTCATCCTGACCCTCAAGGCAGACCAGAACCTGGTCATTTTCCCACACTGGTCCTTTCTCATGAGACAGCCTCCCCTCACTCCATGCTACCTATCAGGCAGCTTCCCGACTCTCCATTATTTCAAAACTTATTTCTCAGGAGACTAGGACACTTTCTTGACACTTAAACCCAATGAGTGATTTGGGGGAGGGGGAAACTGACCCTAGGATATGCAGCAACCTACAGACTATCAGTTCTGCCATCTTCAGAGTCAAAAGGAGGCAGAGCAGCACTGGGAGGGAGAAAATGAACTGCCCATGGGGCAGAGGGTCTGGAGGAGCAGAGGAATTCATGGCACAGAATTTCTACTGTTCATACAGGGAGTCAAAGGAGGAGGGCAGGAACTGCATTTGGATAGTCATCCAGGCATCGAGCAGGAAAATAAAGGAAAAGCCAAAGGAGAATGGCTGCACCTACTCACCAGGACTGGTTATTGTCAGGAGGTCAAGTTGCCGCTGTTGCTGCAAAAGAAAACATATTGTAAGGGCACTGACTCAAACTAGAGCCAAACTGGTGCTTAACAGTCAGAGTGGACATGCAAAGTGGATGTTCAGACACACAGAGCAGGGTAAATGATAGAGAATGTGTTGCTCAAAATTCTATAGAGAGGCCTGTCACCCTAGAGACCTAGAGGAATGGATGTCCCTTTTGTATGGGCCTTGGAAGCACAGACAAAATGCCTTAGAGGTTCTTCCCATGAAACCTATGTTATACTTAGGGAAAATGAATCCCAGAAAGGGATATGGCTTACCTAGGATCACAAAGAAAGTTCCTTTCCTAACTCCCAGTCACAGGCTCATTCCTTTGAACCAAATGGCCTTAGATTTCTCTTTGCTCCTCACACTGGCTACACTGGTAAAATGTCTGATATACTGGCAGCTTCTTTACTTTGGGCCCTTGGGTCATTGCAACCCTTCTGATACTCCTATGACCAAGATATGCCTGGGCTGGTTCATTTCTTAAACCTGCTCAGCAATGCCATGACAATTTCAATTGTTGATTCCTTCTCTATCTGAATCCCCACACTTATTTATCACACTTCATTTATTGAAACTAATACTTATCCGACCCACTAGAATATATGGACAAGGTTGCTTGTATTTGGAAGCAATTAGCCTTGGCTAACCCAAGAGCTGAGGTGATCAATATCTCAATAGGTCTGAGCCTATTGTGGCACACCCACTGGGGAGCTCTGTCCTAGAATTAATATTATGGCAACCTGAGTGTAGAGAAGTGGGTATAGGAGACTGGGGGGTGGGGCAGCAGTGAGCAACTCCCTTAAAGACAGGAGTCAGGATTCCTTAAGCCCCAGACTTCCTGCTGACTTTTTTTTCTTTCCTACACTCAATTTTCCATAAAAGTACTGGAAGTCTATTTTTTTTTCTTAAAAGGAGTCCAAACAAACTCCACTTTGAGAACTACTACTCCAGGCTACCTTTTCACATTGCAGGGGCTTCTGATTACCTGGTGTTTCATACAGTGGGTTTCTTGTATATTCCATCTCACCTGCATTTATTTCCCTTCTTATCGTGCCTTTCCCCAAGAATGGCTTCCTGAATTTTGCTTAAGTAGAAAGGGAAAGGGAGCAACATTGTTTGAGCACCAATTAGGCACTTTGATACGTCATTTCATTTCATATTCTTGGTAATCTTATAGGGTGGGTATTGTACAGAGGAGGAACATGAGGTTCAGAGAAGAGATTAACTGTCCAAGACCATACTTTCATTAAACAGCAGAGCCCAGATTAGAATTCAATCATTTCTAATCCTGGCACTAAAGCCCAAACATGAGAATGTGCATAAATCACCTAGCATGATGCCTAGTACTTAACAGGCACTATTTAGTACTGATATTATTATTATTGCTCTTCTTCTTATTATTATTACGTGGCTCTTGGTTTAAATAAACTGCCTTTTCCCTTTTAATATAATCAAAAGCACTTGGGCTAAAGGTTATTGAGTTTGACCTGCCACCAGGGAAGGAATCCCCTCTGCAATGTCCCACCAGCTGCATGAACTGCTTCTGTTTCATCCTTTTTTTGTTGATGGGGAGCCCACTACTCCTTACTGGTTAGACAGCTCTACTTTAGCAGGGTTGAAAGCTGCTTCCTTATGATGTCACTATTTTCTAGCTACCCATGACAACAGTTTGGAGATTTGTGTCTGGTCTCCAGGCTAAATATTTTCATTTCCTTTGCCCTTTTCTTGCAGGACATAGTCTCAAATTTTCTCACCCTTATGGTTACTCTCCTCTTCCATTTTACTTGGTCTCTCCCAGTCAAAATCTCTTTAAGATCTACCCTTTGCTCCAATGACTTCTCATGAAACTAAAAGCAAATCTGTGTCTTTCCAGAGCCTTCTCAATCACACATCCCTGTTTTCCTTCCAGCTCATAACTCATTCCAGTTGACATTTCAAGGAAACAATGCAACTCTAAGATGTCACTGACCCACAATGTGAACACACATCCTCATGCTGAAATAAAACACACACCCACACATGTGGGCTAGAAGGAATGCTGGAGCCAGGCCACTTTCCTTCCCAAACACAGAACCAGGCCAGTGATCCAAGTGGCTCAAGCTGCCTTTGCCGAAGTGGACCTGTGTGACTTGGCACTTTCCTCATGAGTGAGGGAAGAATCCAATGTGTCCTCATTTTCCATAAGCTTGAGTTTGGGATGATCTCAATTGGTTAAGGAGGTCTATTTACTTGAAAAGTGTCTATTTCCTTTTTAAAAGCTATCTCTAAATGATGCCTCTGTGCCAAGGGTCCAGTAGAAAACAAAGAGGAGAGATTCTGATAGGAGTCAGGAAGGCCTGGGCTTCAGATAATTTACTGTATGTCTCCGGTTTCAACTTCACAACTCTAAAATGAGTGAGAGTAAAATATTTTCAGTGACTCTGAATCAAATGCAACCAGATACTGTGTTTATGGGCTCCCTCTTTTGGTATAAAGAGCTCCCTGAGAATCCTTGAGGTAGGGATACTAGGAGCTCAAAGGACAGTCAGAAATTAAAAGGGACCATTTTAAGCTATATTCTCATATTGCAATTATCGGTGCCTGTGTGAGTCTTCCTCACTAGAGGAGCATTTTGAGAACCTGGAACATCTTTTATCCATCTTAGTTACATCAGTCTGTGGCAATGAGGAGTCCTCAGGAAGCATCTGCCGAACTCAAGTGAACCATTCCTGGAATACACGTTATCCTCTCAAACCTCCATGCCTTTGCTCATGCTGTTCTCGATACCCAACCTCTTGTCATCTTTGTGGAGATAACCCCTCACTTCTCAAGACCTCTGTGCAGTCTTCTCTGCATGCCAGGTTTCAACCCCACTCCCCTTTTTCCCATTCCTCAGAGCAGAATGAGTATTTCACACTTTGTTCTTCCAAAACATCTTTTAAAACCTATCTTTTGTATCACACTCTGTCTTAATCATCTCTTTCCTTGTCTGTCTTTCCCACTAGGTTCTTACCGAAGACAAGACTATATCATTTCTTCTCTGCCTCCAGTGTCCAGCACAAAGGCCTGGAAGGAGTTTGGTGTCATCTAGTTCAAATAACTAACCATTCCCTTATTCCCTCTGCATTGATCTATTATGTGGGAATCAATCAACATAGAAAGTAAGGAAGCCCCTTTCTTTCCATGACTTTTTTCCCACCACATCTGGGGTTTTGTGCTTTTATGTTTTTGCATCCACCATTGCTGTAGCCAGCGATGCTATCTACCCACCTCCTTTTGGGATATTTTCCTTTTTTTACTCATGCCCATAGGGTCACTATCTTACTTGGACTCCTACAGCATCTACTGTCTGAATTACTTCTGTGGTGATGAATTAAACCTAACCTGGTGACAAGCCCATTTAACCTACAGAGCACTGGCATATGTGTGCACCACCTAGTGGTGCAAACAGATAAGTGTTTTAAACTGTAGCTCTTAAAATAGGATTGAAAAACCTGTGCAAAAACAAAAGTATAAGTTCAAGAATCACTGTGGAAAAAAAAAATAGCTAAGGAACTGGAATATCCAAATAATTCCTTCAAAGTCCTTCAAATATAAAAGGAATTAAATGAAAATGAAAACTTTCATTACTAAATTGTCTACTTAGCATAATCCTTTGGAATTGCCAATGGAAACTGGCATTTGTAAAATAGGGCATATGATTTGTGGAATTTTACCAATAATGTATAACTAGTTATATTTATAGGCGAGCATCTTGGACATAAAGAATCACAAAATTATTCCAACTAGTTATCAAGAGAGAGAGTTAAAGGCCTTTTATAGAGAAATGATACATTATCTAACTGCCTGGATAGTAGAATGTTAAATATTAGCTGGAGGAAATGAAAGTCAGTGAGGCAGGTGGCAGATTTGGTAGGCTAACAGGGTCTGCTGGCTGAAAGCTGAGCAGCTGAATCACTAGCCGACCAAAACCTACAGTCTTTTAAGCAGGGGTTCTTAACCAGGGATCCATGGACCCCCAAGGGTCCATGGAAAGATTTCAGGGGGGCTGTGAGCTTGAATTGAACAAATCAACTTATCTTTATTTTCTCTGACTTCTAGCTGAAATCTAGCATTTCCTTCACTTATGAATGTATGCAATAAATTACAGTAGTATTCATTTCATATCACATCACCATTGTTGCATATCTTGAAAAATCGCTTACGTTCATCCATACTTCGAAATTATGGTAGTTGTTACAGCCGATGCTAGTTGAGCATCATAAAATTATCTGCTGCTACATTCTGAGAAGGGGTCCGTGGTTTTCACCTGACTGGCAAAGGGGTCCGTGGAACCAGAGCCTTCACATGTGTGACAGTGGTAGTGTGCCTGCCTGTGTGTGTGTGTATGTGTGTGTTGTGGGGGACATGCCTCCTCAGACCAAGGAATTCCACACCTAGACAGAGAGGAATGTGTGTCCAACTGTAGAGCGGGGGTATGCCAGAGTTTGATCATTTAGGAGTTGATACGTGGATTCCTGGCTGTGTAAATCCTGTATCCAGCCTTTCCTGGTAAAAAGTGGTGCTCCATAGGCATTCAGAAGGAGCCCGTTATTGTGCTTGCTACAATGTGGTAAGTACTGAGTCATGACTCCATAAAGAGTACTATAGTTAACAGTTTGGTGTATTTTCTTGTCATCTTTCTCAATATATGTATGTATTTAATGAGATTATGATTATATAGTAAATGAAGTACATTAATCTTGTGTATTAAAGATTGTTATTAATATTCTGTTATTATATAATTATTTATAATATGTTATTTTTTGTCCCAAACTGAGAGTCTTTGTTTTGAAGTAGAAGAGTTTGTCATATATATTTATTGTCATAACTGATATGTTTGATCTTACTACTGTGATTTTGTTTTATGCTTTCAAATCCTTTTTTTGTCAAGGAAGTTGGCATTAATCAGCACGATACGACTTGATTATTTAGTCACAAGGGGGCAGGTTGTAGAGTCTAGCTACTGCAGCATATTGATGTAGACAAAGGTTTCTGAAACGGGGAAAGACTCCTTCAGGCAATATCCAATCTGGAAATACTCTTTTTTTTTCATATCTGAAGCCTCTCTGACTACATTAAGAATTTTATAGAAAGAATACCAGACTCAAAATCAGACAAAGATGTATTTCTGATTCTGTAACCTCTTAGATGTGTTATCCTTGGCACATTATTTAAGTTAGCTAGATATTAGGTACCCCATCCTTAAAAAGAGTGTACACTAACCTCAAGAGGACTAACAGGAAGGAGAAACTGAGAGAAAGAGGAAGAATTGCTCTGAACAATGGGGCAATAGGCAATGTGGGAAATGCAATGGTTGAGAGCTAGGACTTTTTTTTTTATAATTAATTTTTTATTTTTAAAGAGGCTTTAGCTTACATAAATGTTGCCTAAAAAATATAAAGGATTCCCATATGCCCCACTCCTTCCCCCTCCCACACTTCCCCCCATTAACAACATCCTTCATTAGTGTGGTACATTTGTTAAAACTGATGAACCCACATTGAAGCATTGCTACTAACCATGGACTATAGTTTACTTTATAGTTTACACTTTGCATTTTCGGGACACTGGATTTGTCCTGCATGACACTGCAGTGACGGGTACAGGCCATTGTATATTTTGTCACAACTTATACATAACTTACAAAATTGCGCAGGAGAGCTAGGACTTTTAAGTGCTGGACCAGTTCTTCCCTACCTGAGGCTGAGACTGAGTTCTCACCCTCTGGCACTTAGCCTTTTACAACAGCCTCTTAACTGGCCTCTCTGCTTCTAGTTTTGCCCCCTCCAGTTCATCCTCCACATTGCACACCTTAAAACTCATCAAGGGTTCCTACAGGATAAAGTCCAACCCTTTAGCTGCTACTGGAGGACTTCCATGGCCTGGCTCCTGCCTTTCATCTCCTGCCCTCTCAGACTCGGAGCTCCAGCCACAAGGAACCACTTCAAGCTCCTCAAATTTGCTGCTCTTTCACATCTAGACATTTGCACATGTTGTTCCCGCTACTTGAAACAACAACCCTAAACTCAACCTATTTTGCCTGGCTAATTCCTACTTGTTATTCAGTTCTCAACTCACATGCTACCTCTTCTGTAAAGGCTTTTTTGACTTGCCAAGGCTGGATTGGATCTTGTCCTTAACCACTTGACCTTCCCTATCAGAATACCATGACATTGGATTTCCATCACCTGTTTAGTCCACCATCCTCTCTTTTGATTGTGTGGCCTCCTGTGGGGCAGGGACTGGGTTCTCTTTATTTAGGGGCTAGCCCAGTAACCCATAGATGGTGCTCAGTTAAGATCTTCTGACTCCCTGTTACCAAAATAACAACTTGACTGGGTCACCAAATTGATCATGAGAAGAGACCCCATGGATACACACACACACACACACACACACACACACACACTCACACAATGACCCCATAATTTTTTATCAAACTCCTCTCTATGTCTGTTTTGGGGATATAGGGACTGAGCCACAGAGAATTTGGCCTTCTTCATCTGGATGGGTAATTATGAGGCTATGGTTAAAAACGGACTTGTCATTTTGGTCACGACTGCATCACAATTACCTCCCAGAATGAGAAGGGACACGGTGTTCTGCGAGCTCAAGGGCTGGTTTGATGTGTGGGGATCTGCGTGGTAGAAGAGAATAGTTGCTGATTATGTGTTCTGTTTGGCTTTCTGTGTTTCGTGCAGGATAGCTATTTGGGGAAAATCAGTCTTTCACGGCATATACTGGAGATGATTTAAACAAGAGCACCAGTAATCCCGCACATTTTCCTGTCATTCCAACAGCAAGCCATCATGGGGAAGACTGAGGGATCAACGTCCTCCAGAAATGGGGGTCACAGAGGCAGAGGCACATGTTTGGCTTCAGGCTCAGGACCCTCTCTTTCCTGCAACCCCTTCCCCTGCTCAATCCTCCTCCCTGCTCCCTGCCCCCCACCAGCCATAGTCACTTTCTAGGCATCTGGAGATCTCATGCTCCCTCCCTGCCCTATTCCCAAGCTCAGTCTGCTCCCTGGAAAACATCCTATGTGGCGCCGGCCTTTCTTACTGCCTATTCCAGTCTCCACAATGACCACAGGATTGATCATTCCAAAACTAAATTTTCTCCTTTCTTTTAGAGTTAAAGTTAATGCATTTTTGATAAAGACTAGATTTCTTGGTTTGGCATTCAATGAGGGTGTCAAAAATTGCCACAGTTTTATGTACTACTTGAAAAAGCAGTTTTTACATTATATATAATTTCACATTTGTAAAACAAACAAAATATATCTATTATTTTCATAAACCACCTCAGGCAGTAAAATTGGACATACCATGTGTATTAGTGTGAGATTCAGAAGACAGGCTCTCTCCTGGCCGGAGAGGTGTGGCAAAGGGCCAGTCACCCTTGTGGGGAAAGGGAGCAGGGATTATGAATGCCTGGGAAATACTATCTCAAAAGCACAGAGCTCATGCTCACACACACCAGGACTGGGACACAGGTCTTCTATTTGCCTGACAATTCTGCATATCTCCATATTTCCTGCATCCACATTACCTAGCTTCTGCCCTTGACAAGGTCCCTTTCCACCTCTTAACAACTGAGGTGCCACATGGCTGTCCCAGACAGTACCTTGCCTTCAGTCTGTGACTATTTGTTAATTCAACAAATATCAATTGAGCATCTACTATGTACCAGGCATTTTGCTGGAGCTAAAGATAGAGACCCTGTACTCAAAGAGCTAGTTAACTGTGAAGCGGGGAAAACAGACATTAAGCAAATAATCACACAATAAGAATTAATTTCAGTATGATAAGTGCTCAAAAAAATATATATGGGAAAAGTACAAGGTGATATGACCATGGTTCAGAGGATCCCTCAAGTCTTGGCCTTACCCATTGGCTGATTCCTGGATGACATTCTCACCTCCCCACCCCACTGTCTTCTCTGGGGAACCTGAGAATGGGAAGCAGAGAAGGGTAATAGACAAATAGCAGGTGTTGCACGTGTGAGATTGCTTCGATATTTTTTTCTGTGTAGTTTATGCCTCTGTAGCTTCCTGTTATTGGAAAAGCCAGGAATGCAAGTGACTTTCATCCCCAAGGCAGCTTAAAAAGGTGCATCGTAGTTTAGCCTCTGGTGGCTTGCATGAAAGCAGACCAAGTGGAAATGGAGAGGAGTATACAAAACTGCAAAGACAATTTGGACTGAAAATAGAATTAATCGTATTAATGGCTGCAGTAGTTACCATTTGTTGAGCACTTACTATGTGTCAATCCTCACAACAACTCTTTGAGGCAAGCATTTTTGCCCCTTTTCACAAATGAAGAAACTGAGGCTCAAAGAGGTTAGGTTAATTGCCCGAGGTCATGGCTGCTGAGTGGAAAAACCTGTAATCAAGCCCATACTGTTTGCTTCTGAAGCCTATGCTCAGTTTTAAAATCAGTTAGTTGTGAAGGGTGAGGCAAAAAATTCTTCACTGGTTCCTGGTTTCTAGGCAAAGAAGCAGCCTGAGATGTGGTAGGAAATGCTGTACACCTGGAACAGCCTCTGCACATAAAGGAATGGTAGAAGCTACAACTTGTGTTATCCTTTGTATTTTAACTTCACAGCGTGCACTGTTTGAAATCCTCTATTTACCTGTGCTGATATTTGATTAATGTCATTCCCATTACATTCTTATCTCCATGACAGAAGCACAGTTTTAAGCCCTCCATTTTATATCTTGTGCCTAGCACTTTGCCTGGTAGGGTAGGCTCTGTCAAAAATGCTAAGTGGTAGAATAATGGAAATGTAGATCAGGTTTTTAAAGAGAGCGAAACCTCAATCGTGCTGGAGAAAAGTGATACACACCCCATCCTACATCCTGAACAGTCAGATAGGGACTCGTGCTGAAGGACTTTACCTTCACCAGGTCTGGAGGAAAGATTCAAGCATCACGAGACAGAGAGAGGAAGGATGTTTCAGCATGAGTATGTACTTGATACCTAGACAGACTGGATCTTCCCCATTCTCTCTACAGCCACATGTCTTGTGGGAAACTACAAGAACAAATATGGAATCTAAAGTTTCAGTGGGTGGAGCTCAAGGCTGGAGAGGACACATACAGCTGACAAATGTCTACCCAGTGAACCCATGAGTTCCATAGCACAGAAATATTGATTTAACAGGGTCTTTATTATAGTGAGGTATTTGTGTTAGTCTCTTTTCCCACCTCCAAGTCTCCTCTCTCCATTTCTCACCTCTTGCCTTCTCCTCCAAGTCAGAAGCTGAATTTTTAAACATGGTTGTATTCTCCCTGTATCTGTTACATAGTAGGATCTCAAGAAGATTGTTGAAGATGTGACATTTTGACTTGTTACTAGAGCAAGTTACATAATTACAAATTCTGTTTTTTTCCCCCACAACATTTCATTTGTAGCATCAAATTTTAGGGTTAAAAAGATATGCCTTCAATTGATACTTTAAAGCTGTGATTACTCTTCACAGTATGACTACTCTTCATCCATAAGATTGTCAAGATTGATCATGAATCAGGCTCTCCCATAACACAACCTCCTGGGATGTAAGAGCAAGGAGCCTTGGAGATTATCTGGCCCAATTACTTTATTTTAAAGAAAAAGAATCTGAGGCCACAGAGGGGAAGTGACCTATTCAAAGTCACCTGCCATGTTGTTCTATTCTGTTTGCTTGACTGCATTTTTCAGTAGAGTGGAAAAAAAGGATTTATATCTATATCCCAGGAAAATAGTTAAAGTATGGAATCTCCATCATTCCTGGTCTGAGATCTGAGGGAAATCTCTTCTTAGGGTCCTTATAAAGGGTATTTTGAGGCCCAGAGGAATAAGACTTGCCCCAGGCATGACATACCAGCAGAGTCATACTTGGAACCAACAGACCTAACTCCTATGCTGCCTTTGAAAAAGGCTTGGAGCACAAAGGTAGTTGAAATGTAGCGAGAAGAACACAGTACTCAGAATTAGAAGCCACAGATCTGTGCCATGGAAAAGAGCAAATAACAGGCAATGAGTATAAATCCTAGTTCATACACTTATGAGTGCTCTAGCCCTGAACAATTACTTAACCTTTCCCTCATTTCTCCATCTCTAACATGGGGATCAGAAGAGTTTTTAAACTGGAATATAATCACACAGAATTTTTATTCTACAACAAACATTATATTGTGGAATAGAATATAAAATTCACATCATTTTATTTTTAAAGCCAAAACAAAAAACCCAATAGAACATTTATGTAAGCAAATGCACATATATGCATATGTATTTATATATCATTTTACAAATATTGGTATGTATTGTGAAAAATTTTGATTTTTACCAACAATAAAAAACAAACAAACAACCCAATAGAACATTAAAGACTCTGATTTTTTGATTGTCTCTCTCCCCTACTTATTAGGGTAATTAATGGAAGAGTTTTGGATGCTCTGACTTCTAAAAAGATCCTATCACAGTGAAGTAAGTGATCAATAAAGTCTTTTTTATTCCCATTTCCCTTTGGATTCAGCATGTGTGTAAAGGAGCTCATAGCAGCTCCTCACAGAACAAGTTTGAATGAAATAATGAGTCAGAAACACCAGCCCCAGCTTGGTCCACCTACTTGCTGTCTGACTTGAGCCAGTAATTTACCTTCTCTGAACCTGTCTCTACCATATACTGGCTAAGTGACCATGGGCAAGTGAGTTAAATATGTAGAGATGGGTTTACCAACCACCTACTAGTAAAGCAGTTAGCCTAATGCTTGACATATGACCTTTGGGTATATGGTAGGTAGACTGGTAAGACTTTTTTAAATTTTTAATTCCAAGACCCTTTGCTTGGATGACTCAGCTCATGCATCAACTCCTGGAAGCCTTCTTTTCTCTCCCAGGCTGGCCTTAATGCCTTCTTAAAGCTCCCTCAGCACCTTGTGCTCCCCTTGGCCACAGACATTATCACTGTATGCTGTAATTATCTGTCTGAGTCATCTGACTGTGAACTCTTGCAGGCAGGGATGCTGTGTGATTCAGATCAGATCGCTAGCACCTATCACTGTACTTGGCACATAGCAGGCCTTCAGTCATGTTTGCTGAATTGCACGAAACTGTGGAGTTCCTGTGAAAAATATCATGACATTCAGAATAAAATTCTGGCACTTAAAGTGAAGCAACATTAATCTGTGTTCCTGCCCAGCAAGAATAATGCCTCTGCACCATGTCAGAGTTATATATACTGCAGGAAGTAAAAGTGCCAGGCCATAAAAGTCTATTTTCTGCATTTGACTGGCTTTCATGGATGCTCCATTCCATGCTGATTGACCACAACTTTCCACAAGAAATTGCCAGCTTGATTGTGGGGAAAGAATCCAGATCTAATTGTTCTTTGTAAGCCTGGGACAGAAGGTATTGTTGCTTGAAAAATGGAACTGTCTAAATTAATTTTCCTGAAACAAATATCTTTGCCAAATAAAAGCAATGCATTATAACAACCCATAATTAAAAGCAAAATGATACCTTTTGTATGTGGGGAAGACAAATGTGTTACACACACACACACACACGACGAAAATGTTAATTTCTTGGAACTCCAGAGACAGTCTGAAGGGACGGGTGTGTGTATGTGTGTGTATGTGTATGTGCTTAGGAGTAGAGTGAGGTGGGGTGAGGTAAGATTCATTCTTTCTTTCTTCCTTCCTTCCTTCCTTCCTTCCTTCCTCCCTCCCTCCCTCTCTCTCTCTTTCTTCCTTTCTTCATTGCTATTGAAAAAGAATTTTTTAAAAAATAAAATAAGCATCTTGTAGCTCTGATTTCTGAATAATGTGGCAGGATATTCTTAAATCCCATTTTACTTTTCATAAACAGAAACTGGGAAAGTGAGGGGAACTAACATTTATTGAACTGCCTTTATTTTCCCTTGCCTTATTTTTTTAACCGAATTTTTTTCTTTTTTTTTTTAATTTGAGAAGTTGTAGGTTTACAGAAGAATCATGCATAAAATAAGGGTTCCCAAATACTATCCTATTATTAACCCTTTGCATCTAACCTATTTTTATGTATTTTATTTTGCTATATCTTGTCTTTGTGAACCGACAAATTCTTTCTAGAAAAGATGATTTAGTGGATTTTAACTCTTTTTCATTATCTTCTTTATTCATTGTATTTCCTAAAGTGAGAGTCCATTTCACATTTATCTGTTGGGCATTAAGATTTTAGCTAATTAATGAGTAAATTAGTAACAGGCGCTGTGCTTATATTTACTCATTTTATCCTCACAACACTCTCATAAGACAGGTATTTAACCTCCATTTTAGAGATAAGAAAACCAAAGTTCAGAGAGGTTTAGTAAATGGACTAAAGTCATATAGCTAGTAAATGAGAAGCTAGGATTTAAAACTAAGTCTTTCTGACTGTGAAGCTCATGCCTTTCAAAATAATCTTTCTACAGTATATAACAGTATTAATAATATTAATGAAATCAAAATAAGAAAGAAAAAAGCTCAAACAAAATCTCAACAAATCAAACTTAAAAATTTTTTTTCCATGTTGTTTTCTAATCTTTAAGTACATGTGTTTTTAATACATGGGTAATAATTATATATAAAAACAAATATGTAATCATGGCATAAATAAGATTTTCTACTTTCTATATTCTACTATTTTTAGGTTAAATTATATCGCAAGAAGTTTTCAAGAGTATTACATAGTCACTGTAAAAATTATTTTAATGACTTCATACTGTTCCATTCAGTGAAAGTGCATAGTTTACTTAAATATAGGACATTTAGGCTATATTATTTTGTTGTTATAAATGACATAACAATAGCCACCTTTCTGCATGCAGTTTTCCCTTTCATTCGGATTAGATTATTTCTCTTAGATGAATACCCAAGAGTGGAATTACTGTATCAGAAAGTTTGTACATTTTTATTACTCTTGATATATACTGCCAATTTGTTTTCCAGTAGGATTGTTCCAATTTACACTTTCATAGTGTGTGAGATAAAGATTTTACTGTAGTTTTGCCAGCATTAAAATTTTTGCTAATATAATAGTTACCACATGACATTTGACTGCTGTTTTGTCTTTTATTTTTAAGATGATTTAGTGGTTTTGAGTTCTATTTCATTATCTTGAAACATTTATCTGTTGGGCATTAAGGTTTTACCTCTGTTTGCATTTTAAACTCTCAGTGGATAACCACCTGTTTTGCTCTGGGTTCATCATCTTTGGTGGCATCAGAAATACCCACCTGAATTGTCATTAAAGAAAATGTTTTCCTTAAATAACAGGGCCCCTTTTAATGTTTATGGTCAAAGATAGATCCCAGTGAAACTTGTAAATACACAACAAAATAGTGTTAGTATCATCCCAACAGAGTTTATGGATGCTCTGAGCTCCTTCCATTTCCTTTAATCCTCCTTTGAGGACTGATGATGTTCACTTCTCCCAAAGCATGAGGAGCTCTGCAGGAGATCAAGGGCATTGACCAAGTCATTATGTAAGAGGTATGCCGCTTTCCCATGATCTCCCTAGATTCCCACTTCGAAGATGCTGCAGAAGGGTCCAAGGGTTCCCTCTACTTGGGAAAAGGTATGCTCCTTCCCCTCAGAGAAAGTCAAGCAGGATCTCCCATGAGGCCATGAGGAAGGAAGCCATGTTGGCTTGCCTCCTCTAGTAAAAAATGTAATTAACAGCACTGAATAAAATATGTGAATGTGGTTAAAACAGGGAATTTTAGGTTGTATATATGTTACTAGAATAAAAGTTAAAAAATAGGACTGTACAAACAAACATTGAAACTTATTGTAAATGATGAACCACAGTTAATAGAATATTTATAAAAATGTTTTGGGGAATGGATGTAGCTCAGAGGTTGAGCACCTGCTTCCCATGTACGAGGTCGTGGGTTCAATCCCTGGTACATCCTAAAAAAAAAAAAGAGTTCTTTCATGAATGGTAACGAATTCACCACACCAATGCAAGGTGTTAATAATAGGGAGCTTTATGGGAACTCTGTCTTTTATGCATGATTTTCTGTAAACCTACAACTTCCCTCGTAAAAAAAAAAAAAGCATTCTCTTAGCAATACAGGCTGAGGTTCCACAATGTGGCTAAAGACACGCCAGATTCAAGTCTGTTTTAGTTTTGTTATTATTTTTAGGCAGTTGTTGTCCTCTGTGCATATGTTTCCTTCTAATAATTTGAGGGAAAGGTTTGTTTTAGGTTAGGATTTAGGTGTTCAGGACCCTGAGTAGTAGCCATCTACTTTCTATCTGTAAGTATCATTGACACCCCATTTTGAAGCTTCCAGTGGACAGTAGTCACTCAGTCAGCTATAGATGTACATCACTTAACATCTACTGTATACACAGCTCTGTGCTAGGACCTGGGGTTGGGTGGAAGGTGGGCATAGAAAGGCCTTTACTCTGGGCTAGGCATTTTCCTTATATTGGCTCACTTAAGCCTCACAATATTATGAAATATGTTTTATAATCCCATTTTATAGATGAGGAAACCGTTTTAGTTTCCTAGTTTGGGCTAAACAATGGGAATTAATTTGTTTATGGCTTTGAGGCTAAAAAAAAGTCCAAATTAAGGCATCAACAAGGCTATGCCTTCTCCTCAAAGACTGTGACATTCTGGGGTTGGCTTCTTAGCTTGTCACATGGCAAGGGATATGGTGGCCTCTCCCTTCTCTTATGAGTTTTGTTGATTTCAGCTTCTTACATCCTATGGCTTTCTCCCTTTGTCTGAATTTCATTCTGCTTATAAAGGTCTCCAGTAATAGGATTAAGATTCATCCCGATTGGGCTGGTCCACACCTTAACTGAAGCAACCTTATCAAAAAGTCTTTCTTATAATGGGTTCACACTCACAGGAATGGATTAAGTTTAAGAACATGTTTTTCTGGAGTACATACAGCTCCAAACCACCATACTCCACCCTCTGGATCCCCCCAAAACATGTTTGTTTTACATGCAAAAAACATTTATTCCATCACAATATCAGAAAAGCCTTAAGTCATTTCAGAAACAATGCTTAGTACAAAGTGATATCAAAATCGGTTATGGGTATTGTCTGTCCTGGGATACAGTTCCCCTCTGTCTGTGGACCTGTGAAACCTAGAGAACAAGTTCTCTGCCTCCAATACACAATGGAGGGATAGACATAGGATAAACATTACCCTTCCCACAGGGAGAAATTGGAAGGCAAATGGGTCAAACAGGGGTCTAACTGTTCAGGTCCCAAGCAATTCTGCAACCTAGGAGGGCATACTCCATTAGATTTCAAGGATTGAAAGTCATCTATGAAATGGTTTTGTCCTCCAGGCCTCATGAAGAAGCAGCTTCACACCTTCCAAGTGCTTGCCAGTGGCCATACTCTCCCCAAGCTCAGGATGGAGGCTTGACTCTCTGCAAATCCTGGGGTCACAGGTTCCACCTTCCTTGAGCATTGGGGTGGCAGCACTCTTCCTGAAAAACTAGGGTGGAAGGTCCGTGCTCTCCAAGTGTGAGGGCAGGCTCACCCTTTCCACACATGTGGATAGGCCCACTCTCTTGGCCTGAGAAGATGTCTTTGGTCCAGATCTCTGCTTCCATGGTTCTGCCCTTGATGTCCTTCTTGGATAATTGCATCTCCAATCCTGACTTGCACAGAAATTGCTGACTGTGTCTGCGATCAGTTAATCCATCACATGGAGCACTATTATCTGGGCACTCACTTTCTGGGAGCTTGGTATTTTCCAAACCATCAATTTCTAGTTTCTTTATGCCCAGGAGTTCAGTTCTCAACATATCTCTTTCCTCTCACATTACTATAAGGAGAAAACAGGCTTCACTTTCCACATTGAGCTTGGAAATCTCAGCTAAATATCCAAGTTCAATGCTTTCAAGTTCCATCTTCCACCTGACATCAGAACTCCATTTTGACAAGGTCTCTGCTGCTTTACAACAAGGATCACTTTTTCTCTAGTTTCCAATAACACATTCATCATTTCCTTTTAAGCCTCATCAGAAGTACCTTTAGCATCCATATTTCTACCAACAGTCTTCCGGCCTCTACTCATTACACACTTCCAAAGCTGTTTTCACAGTTTTGCTATTTGCAATAGCAGCACCCCACTCTTGGTACCAAAATCTGTTTTAGTTTCCTAGACTGCTCAAGCAAATACCATGAAATGGATCAGGTTAAACAATGGGAATTTATTTGCTTACATTTTTGAGGCTAAAAGAAAGTCCAGATCAAGGTGTCATCATGGTGATGCTTTTCCCCAAAGACTGTCGCATTCTAGGGCTGGCTGCTGGCAATTCTTGGTCCTTAGCTTGTCACATGGCAGTGCACATGGTGGCCTCTCTGTTCTCTTCCAGGTTTTGTTGATTTCAACTTCTTACTTACCGTGGCTTTTCTCTTTGTCTGAATTTCATTCTGCTATAAAGGTTGCCAATAATAGGATTAAGACCCATCCTGATCAGGCTGGGCCACACCTATCTGAAGTAACCTCATCCAGAGGTCCTACTTACAATAGGAATGGATTCAATTTAAGAACATGTTTTCTGGGGTATGTACAGATTCAAACCACCACACTGAGGTTCAGGAATGTAAAGATATTAACCCTTGATTATACAGCTGTGAATTGGACTCCCTGCTTCTAATTTCACTTCTTCCGATCCATCCTGCAAGCAGTGAAATTTCAAAAATGCATATATGACATGCTGTCCCCTTCCTTAAATTTCTCCACTGACAAAATAATAATGTCTAAACTACTTATGCTTATGCTTATGCTGCCCCTGCTTGCCTCTTTAGCCTCCATGCTTGCCACCTCTCCCCTTTCGGTCTAGGCTATAGGCAGATTGATTGCCTTTGTTCCTCCAGTACACCATGCTTCCATCTTGCCTCCATGTCTTCTTACACACTGTTCCCCTTTGCCAGGATCATCATTCCTGCCACAATCCTTTCTTGATTAACTATCTCCCACTCATTTTTCAAATCTCAGTTAATAGGTTACTTCCTTCTGTAAGTCTTCTATGGCCCTCAAGATTAGTTTAGATGCTATTCTTCTGAACTAATATGATACCTTGTAGCTTCCCCTATAATAGCACTTTTGCTACCATCTTATAATTGCCTTTTTATTTTCTCACTTGACTGTGAACTCCTTAAAGGTGAGAACTGTATCTCATTCACCAATGTAGCCCCAGCATCTAATTATAGCACCTGACTTAGAGTAGATGCCCTATAGATACAGTTGAATAAATTAATGAATAAGCAGAATCAGAAGAAACTACAGAGCTGGCAAACAGCTGGTGATCCAAGAGTTCAGGGGTTTTAAAATTGTTCTTTTTTTGCTGCTACTTAGAGATGTTGGATGTTCATGTACAGCATTCATTGGGTGATTGATAAAATGAAAAGTAAAAAGTGGATCTGATCACTGAAAAAAGAAGTGACAGACCTTATTTGTAGTTGATCAAGCCCTTGTTTTCCCAGCTACAGCCCCTCAGTGGGCCCTTCTGCTCTAGGCTGCCTGCTTTACCAGCATTCTGTGGATGAGAATGCACAGTCTTTGCAATAACACCCTAGGCTGGACTTGTGGCTCTGCCTTCTACCTCTTGCTGTCCAGCAGTTACCACTGAGAGAATGTCTATCATATGCCAGATACTGTACTTTGTGCTTTGTATTGCTTACCTCAAATCTCTAGTTCTTGTTAACAATTCCAAAAATTAGGTATTACCCTTATTATACAGATGAAAGAACTGAAGCTTAAAGAGTTGCAGTTACTTTTTCTAAGCAGAATAGTTAAAAAGTGCCTGCACGTGACTTCAGTCCCAATGTCTGGTTCCAGAGCCCATGCTCTCTTTATTGTGTCATGCTTCCCTGCCTCTTATAGCCTTCTAGCTATGAGCACACAGGAGATGATCAAGAAACTGTAACACACTGTAATCTTATGAAACATTGGAATTTCTCTGAATCAAAACTTTTCTTCCCTATGCTAGCTCCTATGTGTGGACAGATGGCAGATGGTGACAATAGTCCACTGTTCTCTGAATATTATATTTGTATCCTATTCAAAAACGTATTTACAAAGATGTGTCTGTGGAGATAAGTGGAGCAGAGAATAGAGGACATGCTTTTCTTCATCTGCCTATTATGCCTCTAAAAGTGTCAATATTTTTCTCTGCAAGTAGAACACTACATTGGATCCACCCTTGTCTCTGCTTCAATGGCTTTGTAATTATGAAGCAAGCAAGAATTCAGTAGCTGGCCTCCTATGGAGAGAGAGCACTGGCTCCAGTCCTGAATACCAGTTAAGAGAAGAAAGCTCCTCATGCTGAGATGGATATAGCAATGGCCTCTTTAACCAGGTGTGTGTGTGTGTGGGTATGTTTGGTGTATGTGTGTGTATGTAGACAGTGAAAACAGGAGCACGAACCAGAACTTGAGAGTGACAGATAGAGACAGAAGCAGATGAAGAGAAAGGCAAAAAGCAACAGAGGAAAGGAAAATGAAAATAAACACACAGTTCTTTGAGACTCGCCTGACTAAGTGCTAAAAGGCCCTTAGAGATCATGTAGACACGGGTTGGTGAATTGCACCCTACTAGCCAAATCAGGCCTTTCCCTATTTGTGTACAGCTTACAGCTAATGTTGTCAATATTTTTAAATGGTTGAAAAAAATTAATGTTGTCAATATTTTTAAATGGTTGAAAAAAATTAAAAGAAAAATAATATTTTGTGGCATCAAAATTATTAGAAATTCAAATTCCAATGTCTGTACATAAAGTTTTACTGGAATACAGCCAAGCTTATTCATTTACATATTGTCTATGGCTGTTTTTGGGCTACACAGGCAAAGGTGAGTAGTTGTGACAGAGATTGTTTGGCCCACAAAGCCTAAAATATTTACTCTATTGTCCTTTACAGAAAAAGTTTGCTGATCCCCTGATTTATTCCAAACTCCAGATCCAAAAGCTACCTAAAAGACAGAGGTTATGTGCATATTATTCAAATCTGTATTCCTGGTGCTGAGCACAGGGGCTTGCCAAAACTGGTCACATAAATTGTGAGGGCTCAGTACAAAATGAAAATGCAGACCCCTTATTCAAAAAGCAGGAAAAAAATACCATTAAATGTATAAAACTATAAAGCTTTCCTCTTTCTTTGGTTGTTTCTCTCTTCACCTGCCACGGTATTTATTATTTGCTCTTTAATGTCATACTCCCTCCCATATGGGATGGTTGTGGAGTGAGTGCAGACGGTCGTGGGTGCTCAGGGGTGAATGCAGACCACCACTCTGTGCCTACATCTACATGAATCACTGGCTGCTCCTCTCAGTCAGTCCGCTCCTCTCAGCTGCCAGATTGACTCTCCCACAGGTCAGGTCCACTGCCCCAATCCATGGCTGATGGCAATCCCCGAGGGCACTGCAACCCCCACCCTGGGATGCACCAGGTATCTGGATGAGAGTGGACAACAAGCTCGCCCCTGCTAAGTTGCTCACTGAACACACCATGACGCTGCCATCTTGGGAAGGGGTGTCAGAATGTGGGGAGCAGGTGGCTGGGAAACTGTCCTGAGGAAGAGGGGAGGTGGCGGAAGGTGGGACTGTGCATGAGCTGAGGCTCCAAGTCCCTGTGCATGCTTTATTGTTCTATCAGATTTTGCTATTAATACACAATTTCAAAGATAAAATTATTAAGAATTTTAAGATGGCAAATACAGTATATTAAATACCAAGTGCAGGGCCCTTCTGAGCATGGGGGCCTGTGCCACTGCAGTGGTTGCGCACACAGGAATCTGGCCCTCCCTAGCACATGGTAGTGGCTGAGGGACTGTTGCTTTAAGAATGTTTTTGGATGGGACAGTGTTCCATGGTGGAAAAGTATCTGCATCCCCAGTTCTATTGCTTCCTGATTCTGAGCCATTGCTTCCTTACTGTGACACGTGTATCTGTTTAAAGTGTTCAAGCATGAAATAGGGAGTGCCAGTGCTTCAAGCCTGTTATGAGCTTCACACTTCTCTGGGTGCATCCTTAGACAACTCAGCCAGCCACAGACTCTTATAGATATCACCATCACCAGTCTCATCCCCGGTTCCAGGGCATTCATAGAGGTTTCAGGATGGTGAGGGAAGCAAGCCTGTGTACCATTGCTCCCATCAAAGTCAGTAGATAAATGTGGGATGCCAGAGGTGAAAACAGTTCATTCCAATTGGGGGCATTGTAGAATTTCCTGAGAAGGAGGCCTTAAGGCTGTTTCTTGTGGAGGGAATGTGGTTTCTCCACATTAGGTGGAGAAGAGGGGAAGGGGGCTTATGGGTCCATGCTGAAGCTTCTGCATAAACAGAGGCTCAGAGACGGGAAAGCATGTATATACCCGGGAGGTGGTGAATATCCCAGTATAACCGGAGCATAGAGGACAAGGAGGGATGTGTGGAAGATGGTCCTAAAAGGCTTGAGGATGTAAAAGTTTGGATTTCATTTTCGAGGTAACTGCGAGCTACTGAAGAGTTCAATGATGCAGGGAGACACCTTGCTAACGTGTACCCTTGGCATTGACGGAACCAATTGACAGAGCACGAGAATGGCTCACTACAGCCTGTCCCCACTGAAGAGGCAAGCACAGGATAGAAGAAGGGACCTAATGCTTTTAGAGATTCCATCATGACCAGGCCTTTGTTAGAAGCGTTACATGCATATTAAAACAATCCCGTGAGGGAAACATTATAACCCCTCCTCCCCTTTTATAGATGGGAACTGAGGCTCAGAGAGTTTAAGAGTCTCCCCTAAGACCACTCAGTTAGTGGGGCAGGAGAGTTAGTAGCCTGCCCTGGGTCTACCTAACATCCTGGCCTGAACCCATTCTGTTTTTCAGGAGTTCTGAGTAAGCTGCCCAGAGCCACCCATTTCCCAGTCACAGCGCCTTTCCATAAGGCTCCTCCTGAACCACCAGGTAGAAGTGACCGCTCCTTTCATTTTGTCCCAACTGACCCTGACTATTTAGAAATTATCAGTATCTGAGACTGTGGGCTCCTCAAGGGCCTATCTCTTTACTGTGTTCCCGGTACCTGGCACAGAGTATGGCACATAATAAGTAATAAGTCCCAGCTTGCAGAACGAATGAACAAATTAAAGACTAGACTGGGACCTCCACAATTCATATTGGAGTCCATCCTCCTAACTGGAAGCCAAAGCCAAAAGCAACCTTGCAGTTTCCAGAAGGAGGCATGCTGAGGCTGAGGCTGTGTAACACTCAATTCTCGCATCTGAACTAAATTTACAGCAAATAGGGCTCATAAACAGCAAAAGCTACTCAGTTAGGCTAATTTATGTTCACACCAGGGTTATTCTGGCCCACAAAGCCCAGAGCTTTTTACAATTCCAAAATGATTAAAAGCATCACACAAACCCATATTTTCCATTTTATTAAAAGCACTAAAGCAGGAAGTGCTTTCTGCATGTCAATGGGGAGCTACTTCCCAATCCAGCGAGAAAAGACTCCTCAGATGGCCAAGGCAAACTTCTCAACATCCCACTTTGGGGACCCTTCTGTCTCTAAACTCCACCCTACTTCTCCCCATCAAAGGAGCGCTTCTTCCTCTCCCCCCCACCATGGCTGACCCCACACAAGCCCCTTCTTGCTCATATTCTTTTCAGTTAGAGGCACATCCTTGCTTAAGATCTTCAAAGACCACTGTCCAAACTCTTTAACTTGACATTTAAGATCCTTCCCAGAATTGTGCAAGCTCCTTTTCCAGTCAGAAGTCCCATTTTTTCTGCGAGAGATTGTAATGTTCTTGAAACACCCAGGATTTCTTTTACTCTTTTGAACCCTGGCTTCTGGTGTTTCCAGGGCCTGGGATGACTTTCCCTCCATTCTCCACTTAGCAGGTGGTTAATAGACATCTTAAATTTAACATTCTGCAACTAAGCTCCTAATTTCCTTCTCCAAATCTGTTCTACCCATTGTCTCTTCCTTCTCATTTAAGGAAACTCCATAACTCCATCCTCCCTAATTAGAATAAAAAACAAAGATGTCTCCATATCTTTGACAATATTCTCTCTCTCATGCCCCAACTTTGATCCTTCATCAAATCATGTTGACTTTGTCTTCAGAATATATTCAGACTCTGACCCCTTCTCACCTGCTCTGCCACTCTCACCTTGGCACTCGCCGCTGTCATTTCTCCCCTGGATTATTGCATTAGTCTCTGAACTGTGTCCCTCTTTCAACTCTTGTTGCACACTGCTCTTTAAGACTCTTTCAAAACTGCATTTAGAGGGATCAAAAGCCTCAAATGGGTCCCACATCACCATAGTAAAAGCCAAAGTCCTTCTTGTGTCCTTAAAGGCCCTGCACGATGTGATACTCCAGTCCTCTACTGACCTTATTTCCTGCTGTTCTCCCCCTCAGTCGTTCCACGTCAGCCACTAGGTTCCTTGCTGTTCTGGGAACATACCCATTGTGGTCCATTCTAATGGCTGCACTGCTTAGTGTTCCTTTGAGTGAAATACTCTTTCCCCAGATATCTGCATCCTGCTTCCTTATTTCCTTCACAGGAAGCATTTCTTTACTATCCTGTTTAAGATCTCAGTGCAGTCATCTCCCTGTACCCCCTGCCCAAGTCCTTCTTACAGTCCTTACTTTTCTTGTTTTATTTTTCTCCACAGCATTTTAGGGTGGCCATTGTGCTTATTTTTGCCTCCATTATCCAGTATAATTTTTAAGTTTTTGCTTTTACCCTGAGAAGGGCCCTGGTTTGGACAATAAATCAAATGGTCACCTTAGTTATCATAATCTAACATACTAAAATTCTATTTATTTATTTTGCTTATGTATGTTTCCCCTTTTAGAATTTAAGTTCTATGAGAGCAGGAAGTTTTTGTTTTGCTCCCTACTCTATCCCCTGTATCTAGAACAGTGCTTGGCATACAGTAGGTATTCAACAAATATTTGTGGAAATATTATTATTTTAAACAGAGGTAGTTGCACCACTGTTTGGGCACCTTTCTTACAAAACATCAAGGCTTGGCCTTAGCCTCAGGGCAAAGCTCATCACTCAGGAGAGGAAACCTATTTTATTTCTAGACCCTGATAACCCTCCCACACTCAACAAAGAAGTCACAGTGAATAAGAAGCCAATAGAGTAAGGTCAGTTTGTAAAATTCATGGCATCAGGAATCTTAGAACTGTGATCCTTCGACCTCAGACTCGCTCGGAGGAGATAATGTTTAGGACAGCCCTAAAGCACAAAGAAGGACATTCTTTAAATGTAAACTTTTAACATCATTACCAAATCCCTGCCCCCTCCATGGAATAATGACTGTGTTCGGTGTCATAGGGAGGTAAACACACATTAGCCAGACGGCAGGTTTCAGATGCACGGCTGTGACATTATCTCTAATCATACACAGTCTATTTAATATCCGCTTTTTTTGTGGGCTTCACAACTTAAAATTATTGCCAGCAGGAAAAAAGAAAGAAAAAAAAAGGGTAGGACAATGTTGGGAGGGAGGGGTATAGATAAGAGGACAACTTCTTCCTGATAGCAATGAATGGTGTGAGAAATATAGAAATAAGAAATAAGCCTTAGAGCTTATTAGAAAATATTACAAACTATATTTGGATTAAAACCAAAAAAGTGAATTGTGCATAAGCTGTGAGACAGTGTACACCAGGGAGATCTTATAAAGCTTTCATACTGTCTCATTACATTGTGCGTCTATGACACTGGAAGGAAGTTAGTGGGAAGTTATGAAATGTGTCAGATTTAGAGTCCAGACCAGATATTTCATTTATCCGTATAGGACTTAGAAGTGCTTCCAGGGTTAATTTGCTGAGTGCCACCATTTTATAAAAGAGAGGAAGGACCTGCAGGGAAAGGACTGAAATCTAGCCCTCCAGATTCAGAACACAGCTGAATCTTCTATAGAAGGCATCTGTAACAGGGGGCTTTTTCTCTTGTCAGCAACCTTGGGTCTTAGAGTGGGAGGTATTTCCTCCAATCTTAGGACTGGAACCAAGAGGATGACATTGGAGTTTCCTTATCATGTGGCTGAGATGGAAAACCCTTCTGCATCTAGCAATCTTGGCACTACAGGTCTGCTCCATGCTCATGGCCTCTGTGTGTGTGTGTGTGTGTGTGTGTGTGTGTGTGTGTGTGTGTGTAGTACTTGAATATGTGTGGCATATGTGTGCATGCATGTACCTGATGACAGAGCTGAGCTATAACATTAGAGCACCAGGCTACAGGGAAAATCAAGGCCCACAGACAGGGAGACTTCACTCCTGCTCTCCCTTCCACCAGGTGCCTCAACCTCCTTTTTTCCCACTATGGCATTCATGTTTACTTATACTTTAAGGTCATGATCATACTCTCCCTCCCCACAATGAGAACACATATGGTGGGGATGAGGTGGTTAAGCCTCCAAGCTTCAGTGTCAGACCAACTTGTGTTATCTCCCAGAACTCTCTCTAATATTTATAAAACCTTTAGGCAATTATCTTCATCTCTCTGAGTCTTGGCTTTCACATGTGTAAAAATACTTTAGCTAGATTGTGGTGAGGATTAAATAATATGTTGTTTTAAAGGGGACTAAGGTAGTTGGATAATTTATTGGAACAAGAATTTGTGTATATGTTCTCCTTGTACTTTCCTTTCCTCTCCTGACCCAAGAAATAGCTATCCTGCTAGAAGTTGCTTCTCTGGGTGCTTTGTGGAATGAGGCTTGATTTGGGAATAATTGTTTGCATTTAGTGGTATTTTTGCATTTTGTGAAAGCCAGAGTTCACTGAAGAGATAGTGAGGAGGAGAGGGGAGGATGGCCTTGGGGATAAAAAAGTGGGGTATCTCTCAAACAGGGAATGGGATGAAGGTTGGAGACTCTGTCACCTGTGTTCCAAACTGTGGCAACATCCCAGGCTGTGCATTGTGCACTCAGGTGGGTGAGTCCTGGACACATGGCCTGGCAGAATCATCAATGATTTTGACGCCCTGATGCCCTGAGTAGTGCATGAAGCAGTAGTGCAGAGACCGGAGGGCAAGGGAAATGGTGTGTCAGTGGGAAGTGGTCCGGGCCAATGAACAATCATCAGAGAGGTCACCCCAATACTTCTTCTTCTTCTTCTTCTTTTTTTCTTTCATTTTACCGGGAGGTCCCGGGGATCGAACCCAGGTCCTTCCATATGGGAGACGGATGCCCAACCATTTGACCCACACCCGCGCCCCCCCCAATACTTCCGATACTGCATCAGATTCTGGGATCTTGGCCAAACATGGGGGTGGGGAGTCCCAATAATGACAGATAGTCAGTTTACTATCAGTCCATTAAATTGGGGGGTGTGAGTTCAATTTAAATGCCTTTAGCATAAAAAATATATATATTTTTTACAGTCCTAAGTTTCTAGACCAAGATTCATATCCATCACAGTAACACAGTGCCTGCCATGGAGTATGCTAATTAAATAGCAGAAATTATCATAACTGTTAGTAAATCACTTACTAAATGTTTTATAACAAATAAAAATCATAGAGTTGGTCAGGTAACAGGAGGTCCGCAAGGATTGAGTGATCAGGTCAAGGCAGGACTGGTCAAAAACACAAGAAAAGTGTCAGAGAGCAGCTAAACAAGGATCTAAAATAAGAGTCAAAAGCACAAGAATCCATTCTCTGAATATCTTCTTCCAAAAACTTTCACTGAGCACATATTTTGGGTCAGACACTGAGCTGGGTGCTAGAGATGCAATGATAAATCAAACACAGATGCTGGTATGGAGAAGCCCTAAGTCTGGTAGGCGACATAGACCCATAAAGAGACCATCTCAGTTTAATGTGCTCAGAGCTGTCTTAGGTACCTTCTGCCATAGGCCAGCTTCCTGTCTACTACCTTCTTTTTTCTGCCCAGAGGAGAGTCATTCCCAAATAAGATTAGACTTGAGGCTCATAGAAGTGGCTGATGAAAGCAACCCACTGGCCAGGCAGGGAATTTGATGGATGAAAGAAGGCATTTCCTAACAAAGGCACCGCAGAAGAACTCCACTCCACTCACAGCATGGCATGAGGCTTTCCCTACCCAGGGAGGTCACATAATTATCAAGGGGCCAAACCAGGTTTTCAACTAAGACAGCTGGACTTCCAACCCTGAACTTTTCTCACTATAGCACACTGCCTCCAGAAATGACCCTAGGGGTCAATAGCTTGAGCTCTAAAGGGGAAAGAACAGAATGAAAATTTAGGATATTCACCTTAAAAATACACATAACTGCATAACCATCAGATAGAAAGGAGAAACCTCATGGAGTTCATTTATCATCTATAGATTCATTTGTCTATTGCATATTGCTGACCATCCATGAGGGCAGTCCATGAAAAATAAAGCCTACACGAAAGCAATGCAAACCTGCCTGGCAGCTGGGGCTGCTCATCTGGCTTTCTGCCTATTCCAGTAGGTGACTTGGATAATAACAGAATAGCTGGAGATAGAGAAGAGAATCCACCAACCTAAAAGCCACCCAGGCCAATAACTCATCTTATAATGAAGAAACTAAGGGCCAGTGTGGTGAAGGAAACTGTTCAAGGTTTCATCATGCAATGACCATGAAAGCCCCAGTCATTAGACAAGATCAGGGGGCTAGTCTGTGAAAGAAATATTTCAGGAAATTTAAAATATTAGTAGACTTCAAAATGTGCAATCCTTTGACTCAGCAATTCTATTTTTAGGAACTTAGCCTAAAGAAATGGTTAAGATTTAGCTACAAGGAAACATAAAGCATTATTAACAATGACAATATTAATAGTTACCATAAACTGAACATTTACTTTGTTAGATATTTTACTAGGTGCTTTGCACACATTCTCATTTAATCCTGAAAACAACCTTTCTTTCTTTTAAGATGAAAAATTCAAAAATGAGGCTTAGAGAGGTTAATTAATTTTCCCAAGAGCACATAGCTAACAACTTGAAAAGCTTAGCTTGGCATCCACATCTATTTGATTCCAAAGCCCAGTCTCTTTTTCATTTTTATTTTTTTGTTTTGTTTTTTCATTTTTTTTTAATCTATTTTTTTCTAAAGCCCAGTCTCTTAACCAGTATGCCATATCTTCTACATAAAGTCATACTCAGGGGCTGCAAATGGAAATGACCAACGATTGGGGATTGGTTAAATCATTAAGGAGCATCCAGACAATAAAATAGAATAAGCCATTATGCATGGTGTTGCAGATTAATATCTAGTAACATAGTGGTCAGTAAGAAAAAATAGGTTACAAAATATTACCTACTGTGTGATTATGTGGTTATATGTACTGGCTGGAGTAGTTAGATAAACAAATCTAAAAATTAACATTTATTATCTCTGGGTGGTGGGATTATGGGTGAGTTTGACTTTTGATTTCCTATATTTTATAATTTTTCTGCAACGAATAAGGAACCAATTGAATAATAGGAAAAGAATTTGTATTGTTTGCAAAACAAAGAAAGAGGTTTCCAGTATGCAGGGAAAGAGCATTTGAGAAAAGGATATTTCTAGGACAGCATCTTCAGCTTATGCTGGCCAGCACTTTAATCTTTATTGCTCCAGAGAAAAATCCATCTACCTATATGGCACATGGGAAACTGTAGTGTCACAGTAAAAAGGGTTAATTTCTTTGGATTAAGCAGAAGTACCTGGACAGTAAAGGCTATTGGGGCTTCTAAGTATCAGAGGGATTTCGGGGCATGTTACTTCTGCCCTGTGGCTAGAGGAACCTAATAATATCCCACTATTTTTTCTTCTCCTTCTTTTCTCTGAAGATGCAGCAGGTAAAGTCTCTGATTGAATTCCATCTTGATTTCATTAAATATTCATAAAGGCCAATTAGAAGAGGAGAGAAAGAGGCCACGAGGCAGCCCTTTTCATCATCCTGTCAGATGCTGGCTGACTGGCCGTCAGGCATGGACTAGCCACTGGTCAATATGGCTGTGACCTTTCTGCACACTCCTCTGTGGTCACTGTTTTCCATCCTAGCAAGGGATCCAGGGCAGACAGGGAAGAAGAGGCAGGGACCAGGCGAGCAGAGACAGCTCATAATTCTGAGAGCAAGGAGCTTAGTGTGTAGAATGCAAAATGCAAATACTGGGAAACATCCTCAATCACCGCTGGAATGGAAATCTTTCCCTAATGAGCGATGACGATGGAAGCGAGCTGATTGCACTGCAGAAAACCTGCTTAAAATTCATAATCAATCAAGCAAGTTGATTTTAACCTTTTGTGACTAAACCAGTCCGTTCCAGCTTTATTGGCCAATTGAAGCTTGCCTCTTCCCAGTCACTTTCCCCCATCAAGTTTGGACAGAAGGTGCCAGTGGAAGCCCCAAGAGAGACTTGAGCATATCAGAAAGGCAGAGTGGAAAGACTGGAGGGAACTCATTCATCCTGACCCTTTAATTTTATAGTTGGGGATGGGGGATGAGAGTCAGAGAGGGCAATGGACTTGACAATGTCACATGGTTAGTGACAGAGCAACCCGCTTTCTGTCTACGATCAGCTGAGGAATACTATAAAATAATATGGACTGGAAGTCCAGAGTTCTAAGATTTGGACCCAGCTTTGCTATTATGGACTGTGTAATACTGGAACAAAGTACTTATATTATTTTCAGGCTTCAGATTCCATATTCAAAAGCAGCAACAATCATATCTTCCCTCCCTACCTCACAGGGTTCTTGTGAAATCAAAATTATGCGAACAGAAAAATGCTTTGAAAACGATAGAGCAGGTTGCTATTATTACACCACTCCTTTCCAATTCCTAGGCCCCAAGTTCTACCCCTCAAACCAAATTCCACACAGGTGTTAGCAATATGTTTAAAAACCTGGATCTGACTCTGACATTTCCCTGTTTAACCCTTCACAAGCCTCCCACTGTCCTTTGGATAAAGCCCAAGCTCTAAGCCTGGCATTCAGGAATCTTCACAATTTGGGGCACTAGCCTTCTTTTCTCTGAGCTTCAGTTTCCTGATTAAGAAAACAAGAAAATGAATATCTACCTTAGACGATTATTGTGATAATTAGAATTCACATTTGTAAAGTACATGAATGGAGTGGGGTTGGAGTGTTCCATACAGAGGGAACAGAATGTGTAAACCTGAGGTATAAGGGGGCAGTGGCATAGTCAAGGAACTGAAAAAGACCAGAGTGCCTGGAGTATAGAGATGGAGACCAAGAAATATGAGGCTGGAGAGAAGGCAGGAGTCTAGATCATCCAGAGCCTTCTAGGCTAGGGACCACACTCTGGGAAGCAAGTTATTCTGGGCATGTGGGAAGCCACTGATGTTTTTTCAAAAAAGATGAGCACGATCAAATTTGTATTTCAAAAAATTCATTAAATCCAAGTAGGTTTTATTGTCAAAAACTGACATACTAATTCTGAAGAGCATATGAAAATGCAAAGGACCTAGAATAGCCAAATAACTGAAAAAGAATGAAATTGGAGTACTAACACTATCTGAATTTAAGACTTACTATAGAGCTACAGCAATCAAGACAATATGGTTTTGGCATAATTTGATCCATGGAATGAAAAAGATTGTCCAGAAATAGACCCATACATTTATAGAGAACTAATTTTTGACAAAGTTGCAAAGGAAATTCAGTGGAGATAGAGCAGTTTTTCAACAACAAGTGGTGCTGGAACAATTGGTTATCCATATGCAAAAAAAAAAAACAAAAAAAAACTTCTATCCATATTTCACCTACATATCAAAATTCATTGACCTAAATGTAAAACCTAAAACTATCTAGCTTCTAGAACAAAACATAGGAGAAAACTTTTGTAACCTTGGATTAGGCAAAGAATTCTTAAATACAACACCCAAAACTTGATCTTTAAAAAAGCAAAATGATACGTTAGACTTGATAAAATGAAAAACTTCTGCTCTTAGAAAGAATATTAAGAGAAAAAGACAAGTCATAGAATAGGAGAAAATATTTGCATACATTTGAAAATAATATGTCTGAGAAAGGGCTTGTAAGTATATATATCTATATCTATATCTATATCTATATCTATATCTATAGAGTATATAGTATAATGACATATATAGTATGTCATTTATACTGCAAGAAAAAATTTTTTAATCAAAACCAAAAAAGGTGACTAGGTATAATGAGGAAAATGGTTAGGGAATAGTGGTAGAAGATAAGGCACAAACAGATTTAGGGTGGATAGTTAGTCCATTATAAAAGCTCAGGAAGGAAATAGTGATAACTTAGAAAACAGTGAAAAGCAGTGGAGATGGTGAGAAGTGGATGGATTCAAAGGTGTTTAGGAATTAAAACAGAAATTACTTGTGATGGATGAATGAGGAGTGGAGTGAGGGAGTGTGAGGGCTAAAGTATGGTGTCTAGGTTTTTGGACTCCCTACCTCCATTTGGTGAAACGGGAAATATGGAAGGAAGCCTTCAACTCCTCTCTCACTTTCATCAGCACTTCCCTGATTCAGACTTTATCATTTCTTGCCTGCACTAGTGCAACATCTTTACTCTTATCTTCCCAGTTTGAGACTTGCCCTCTCCAATTCACCTTTCATATTAGGGACCAGAATAATCTTCTTAAAAGGCCATTTCGCTCTCTTAAACTCCTTCCCACAACTCACCATTTCCCTCAGGATGAAGTTCAAGCTCCTGATTCTGGCACTTGTGAGGCCTTCCCTGATCTGACCACTATCGTCTTCTGTGGCCATCATACCCTGCTGGCCAACACCTGGACTTGGCTCTGAAGGAAATACTAAATTGCTTGTAGTTCCTTGAATGTTTCCTACCTTCTTCTCTGTGCATAGGTTGACTTCTTTGCCTTGAACTTCTTTTTTGCGTGTTATCTAATGCCCAAGCCTTCAGTAGGTGCCTCCTAGATGCCTTTTGAGCACTTTGTGCTTCTTTTTTATCAGAGCATATATTACCCTGGCTGGTATTTGTCTGCAGCTCTGATTTTGTCCCTGCCTGGTATTTCTCCTGCATGTCCATGGAGGCCTTCTTTCATCTCTCCTCCAAGATCTGAGATCTGTTTCCACCTCCTGCACCCCTCCCAGAAGTCTGAGTCCTATCCCAGATCAAGTGTAGTACCAGGCATATAGCAGGTGCCTGAGGGATATCTGTGGAATGTATGACAAACCTTGGGGTTTGCTTCTTATGAGCAATGTTGCCAGTGCTAACCAGCTATATGATTGCTGACTTGGCTTGATTTCCCAGTCCCTCTGTGCTCTTCCCACCCATTGGGAACTCGCTATTTCATCCTGGAGAATAATGGCTCAGCTGAATATGAGACTCTCAAAGGCTTTGGACAATAGGTGATGGCTTCATTGGTGTCACCAAAGCCTGTTGTTAATCATTTACCCCACCTCTAGAGGCACGTCCTGGACTCTCCCTGCCTTTCATGCCTTACTTAGTGCCTCACCTAATGCCATTCATTCCTTCCTCACACAGTCTTGAGTATCTATGGAGTCAGACTCATGCTGGGCCATGGTGTATGATACATAGAGTAGCTCCTACCTGACTGAAGATTGACTTTGTACCTGATCCCCCCTCCACCCAAAGTAGCCCTTCCCATAACTCCTTAGAAGCATGCCTATCTTTAGCTGCTATAATCTTGAAACCTGCCTGCCCCAAGCACATCTTGTTTTGAATAAAGAACACATACCCAGATGTTTCTCCAAAACTTGCATGCAAGCATCTGGCATTCAGCTATCTTTGTCCCCCAGCTTTATATAATCAAAAGAGTAGTTGCCATAGGTGCGGATATACTCGAGTGAACTTCTTGCCATCTCACTGCCCATCATGAGGGAGCTACAGCTCTCTGTAAGGTTCCCTAATAAATGCTTAAGGACTGCTCACCCTAGTATTTACTGCCTCTTTCTTTGGAATCTCAACAGACCCCATTGTGGGGTGGTTTTGGGCAGTCCCAGCTGGGTCTCCCCCTATGTCTTTTGGGGTGAGTACTGCTGCTGGTTCAGTGGGACACAACAAATGGGGAGATGAAGAAAGATGAGATACAGGTACTGACCTCAGGGAACTCCAGATAGTACATTAAATAAGTAATTCCTATTGCCTGATTCTTGGTTTCCCCATTTGTAAAATAATGTTTAAGGTGACTTTTCCTCCATAATCATATGCTTCTGGGATTAGAATGGAGCTTAGTGACAGGAAGATGAGAGTAAGTAAATTGTGGATGAGGAGTAGCTAAAAGCCTGAAAGCAAATATGCAGTATTGATAAAATAGTTTCAATTATTGCTGGGATAATTAATTTAACTTCTCTACAGAGAAAATGACTATGGTTATCCAGAAACATGTATGGTCCATGACCATGGGATTGCCATCATTGTTTAAAGTGAAGTGTTTATGTTTGAACTTCATGACTAGCATGGATCTGCTAGTATGACAGTAAATGTTTATTTGACAGTTTAAGTGAGGAAGTTTCTGAGATGTATGGCCTTTACCTTCAGGAGGCATTTATCATAAAGGTTAATAATAAAGTTTTGGAGCTGTCTGCCTGTATTAAAATACCAGCTCAACAAGTTCCTAGTTATATAAATTTGGGCAAATTATCTCACCTTTCTGTGCTTTCATTTCTTCTTCTGTAAAGTGGGGATATAATAACAATTTACTCCCAAGGTAACTGTGAGAATTAAGTGAGTTAATAAATATATAGCTCTTAGAACAGTGACTGGCATGTCATAATGGTTCAATGAATATCATCAATAATTATTATCCACAAAAACCTATGACCAGTCATAGATCAACCTATGACCTTCTTTCCCAGAGAAGGAATGTGGAATTACCAAGATAGACAGACTTCAATGAAAGAATTATTGCCAAATCTACCATTTATGTGTTCTTATTTCCATTGGCTCACACTTCTCCCTACTGTCATAAGGTAGGAAACTGTACCCAGACCACAGCTGCAAGGCACATGACTCTTTCCAATAGTAAAAGTGGTTACATCCCCTAGTGGATTTTCTGTTTCAAAATTATAATTGCAATCCAATGGCTTAATTTAATTAGACTCTTCAATCTACCCAAAAGGCTGATGCAGAAGAGAATAGGCAATCATGAGCAGAGGTAACTAACAAGGAATCTTTAGAAGGTAGAATAGTAAATTATGGGTTATTCATTTGCTGAAAACCCGTCTTTTTCAAGGTCTCTCAAACCTCAGCATCTTTCATCTCACCAGCTACTCTATCAAAGATACTTGTTCACAGCAAAAGGAAAGGAAAAGACACACTGCTTCCAAGACGTCCATGTCTATGCTTGCAGGCTTTCTATTTTCACATTTACCACTTATGATAAATATTTAAGGACTTCAATACCGCAATAATGTTTGGTAACAAATTTACTGCGATGTCTTTAAAACATAGCCAACCAAAGTAATGTGAAATTTGAGAAAAAATATTAATTTGACTGCAACTGAAAAACACTGGTACAATAAACAATAGAGAATTAAGGCCATGTGGAATCAGCATAACTCATATAGATGGTTCCTGGAATTAAGAGGAATAATAATAGCTATCTTTTATTCATACCATATCTTTATCTTAGCTCTTTAAAATAATTTTATCCTCTCAATACTCTTCTGACGTAGGTACTAGTATTATGACCTTTTTAAAGATGGGAAAAATAAGGCATAGCATTATTAAATAATATGCCCAAATACTGTATGACATTGCAGGCAGATTGGTGCAGGTCGGAAGGAAGTAGAGTAGATTGGTGAGGAAGGTAAGAGGAGGTAAAAATGTATCCAATTTAGTTATATCTTGTCATGAAAACAAAGAAATCAAATGATTTGGATTAATTAGCATATGTGATAGGTGGTTTGATACAATATAAAATCATTTTAAATCCTTAGAGGGATTTAAAATTTACTTATTTTACGATAAATAAGTAAATAAGTACATTTTGCACCAGATGATTGAAGAAGACAAGGTTCCTTCTGTGGCCCCAGAATGCCCTACTGTCTCTGCATGTTTGAGCTGAGTCTACGTCAACTATGAATATCAGTCAGGCCTTCAGAGCTGTGGAATTTCAGAGCTATGGGATATGGCCTTAAAATCAGATGACCAAAACTGTGTGACATCTGGGATGTCACTTAAGCTTTCTACACTTCACTTTCCCAGCTAGAAAATGTGGGTGATCCCTACATGACCATTTTTCGGGGCAGTAAGAGGATTCAATATGGTATTGGACATGGAAAGCACTTTGTAAGCTGTGAAGCACTGACACCTTACCATCATTACTCAACATTAGCCCAACATTGCTTTTCTTTATTTGATTAAAGTGGGGGAATGGGGGCTAGAGAGTTAGGGATTGGAGGAAATCTTTCTATCCCCTGTATTTAGCTGTATGGCTTTGGGAAAATCTTGGAACCTCTGTTTCCTCATCTGTAAATAAGATGGGGCCTAATCATACCTCACAAGGTTTTGATACATTTTGAATAAAATAATGCAGGTGGCATATATGGGTGCTCAATAAATAAGCATTTCTGTCTGTTTATTTTTTGAGAGCCCTTAGAAAACTTCCAAAGGACCATATATTCTCCTCAAAGTCAAGGGGGTGGATACAATCTATAAGCCTGTGTTCCATTCTGAGCCAGTCAGGGAGGAAAGACCTGCTGGTTGGAAGCTCTGAAGGTTAATATCAACAGGCCTGAAGGAGGCTCTGGTCTCCACAATTCCTTACTCCTCAGACAGGAGGTCCTCACCCTGAAATAACACTCATCTGCACCTTTTGGAGCCCCTGACCCTTATTCAGGACAGTTAAAATAAACTCTACTGGGTGTCTACTATGTTTCAGTGACATGTGATTGCTAAGATATAAACAGCATTAAAATGAAGAGGTGCTCACAATGTAGTTGGGAATGCAGTGTGAGAAACACAGAGTGTTGGGGACCCGGAGGAGAACCATATAATCTGCCTGAGGAATCCCAGAAGAGTTCTCAGAATAGTTGAAACCAGTACCAAATATTGGAGTATGATCCAGGCCGAGAAGAAGAGGGTAAGGAGGAGTTTGCTTAAGCAGAAGTACAGTGTTGAGAGAGAGAGAGGGGAAAACAAGTATCTTGAGAAGACAAGGTTAGCAAAAGTTGGCTTTAAAATTTTTTCCGTGACACTTCCAAGGTCCTTCTTCCCTCTTCCTCCAAAGTTAATGCAGGCTCTTCTTCTGAGACCCACTTTCCTTATACTCCCTGTTCTTTTAGGGAAGGCAGTAAATTGGTCCTGATTCTCATATGAGAATAACTCTTAGCCAAATTGTGAGTCACTTCTCCAGGCCCCAGGTGACCTGCCAAATGCCAATCACTATCTTATGGGTCAACCCATTCTCACAGGGTCACCCAGATTTATGGGCTGACAAACTCTTTAAGATCAAGCTTTCAAAGTGGTTAACAAAGTTGTCTTTTCCAGAGGTCTGGAGAAAAGATACAACTTATACAACATATCCTCCTTCTCCTCTTCATGTTATCTGATGCCAAATTTCTAATTTTATAGGTAAGTTGTGAATCTCGCTGAAAATAAAATAAATGCCCTATAAAGGCACTTACAGCTTTATTGCAATGGCATTTTCAAGCACACAAACATCTCATTTATTCCAAATTGTTTAGGGGGTTATGGGAGTAAGAATATTTTAATATATTGAGCACTAGTAACATGCCAGGCAGTTAACTAGTGCCTTTATTTATGTTATCACATCTAATTCTCACATCATCCTATGAATTAAAATTGTTTTCTCCATTTTACAGTGGAGAAAACCAAAGCTCGGAAAGGATAAGTAATTTTCCCATTCTATTGCTAGAAAAAGGAAGAGTTGGGAATCAAATCCAGGTCTGTTACTCCAGAGTTTATCTTAACTCAGAGTCTTAGCCTTCCCAAATTTATATGTTTTCCGGACAATTCAACGAATTTCAAAACTTTTTAAAAATTAATTCTGGGTATTTTGAATATAATCTTTCTAAATCACATCACACCCTCTTTTGTCCTCTTTTATAGGCAAATCTGAACATAAATTAACCTTAGCTTAATTTTTTTTGCAGGACTGTTTTTGCATTTACCTAGAACTCCTTAAAATCACTATGCCTTTGTCTTGCTTGGCTAGTTATTAAATGATCATTGGTTTTTCCATGCTAACTGTGTTGACTTCTTGTAATTTCTCCCTGTCCCTTTACATCTGCTGCTTCTAAACTATTTTAGGCTACTACATAAGATAGCTATGCTTATTAGAGTACGTCTAAAACAAGGTATATAGGGTTGAATGATAATTGGAATGTTTACAGTATGTGGAGATTGTGGTAATTTTAATGCATATGCCCATGCCAGTAGTTATAAAGTAGTTAACATGACATAGGAAATACCATGGTGATCATGGTTCTGTCTGTTTTCATCTCAGGACCCAATAGAGAAGTCACTCTACCTACTGAAAGGATCAAAAGCAAACCTGGAGCAGTTTTGAGAAGCAGTTTTGATGTTGGAGAAAAGGCCCCAGAAGAAAAGTGAGCCATTCGCCTGATAGTCTACAGCTGACCTTGTGGAGGAACCAAAAGAGCTAAGCCCTGAGAGAAACGCAGCCCTGGGAAGAGAGGAACACAAGAAGCCTGAACCCTGGCAAACGCCGGCAGCTGC
>JAQZBX010012668.1:0-40899 GCA_029593785.1 Cabassous unicinctus | reverse complement strand
AAAAAAAAAAAAAAAAAAAAAAAAGCGCTGAAAAGTATGTGTCTATATGTAGCATTTTATGCACACCAATGCTCCAGATAATCTCCTGTTTCTTCTGAAACCTCACCTGGAAGTAAAAGGGACAAAGGTATTTTTGGTGTTATTGTTGATTTTATTTAGTTTGTTGTTGTTGATTTTTCTCTTGCTTTCTATAAAGCTAGAACACCCAGACTAAAATCAGGGAATTTGGTATGTTTCTGCTTTAGGGAAAAGTGATTTTGCCACAATTTTTAATGCCGTTTCATATTTTCATTGCCTTTCTTAGTGTGATGATTCCAATACTAAAATACCCAATGTACTCCTGTGGGAAATTTTGTTGAGACAACCTCAAACCATCTAAGGAAGTGTAATATTTTTCCACCAATTACACTCAACAAACCTCTCTATTTGTGCTTCCTAAGAGCTTTACTACATTTATCTACTTTTCTGACACATATATGAAGGAGATGGAGTCATCCTTGGTCACCTTCTGATTCCTTTTCAAACAAATTTCCCCTCAGGTACTTCCCTGTCTCCAGGGATCCCAAATTCCCTCAGTCTATGCTGTATTTAGGCAGGATCCAGACTTTACCTTCCCAAAAATGATTCCATCCACAATATGATTCATGTGGTATAACTCTGTCTCCCATTAAAATCTGAATTTGAAGAGTAAATACTGCTGAAAATTGGATAATCTAAATTATCTCCAAATAGTTTAATAATTTTGTGTATTTTAATTGAGAATGACTATCAAAATCACAGGAACAAATCAGATTTAAAGTATAATTTAAGACATCAGAGACAAACAAGGAAAAAAAAACATACCTACCTAAATGATTTTCCTGTTGTCACTGAAGCCTTTAACATAATGCCATGTTGGCAACTGTCTGCTTATAAATTCCTTCCTTCAGAAAATCATTGTCTGGCTCCAAAAATGTGAAATAAGTTGAGTGCATGAGAAGCAGGTTCATTGTCTCTCTCTGCTGGAAACAAAACTAACGTGCCCATAGGTTGATCATGAAACCTCTGTTCTGTAAGAAAGGCACCACATTCTTAGTAACATAAAGGATATTTATTTAATGAAAATATTCTCTGAAAATTCCATGCTTTATTAGCTTTACAAACATATTTTGGAAACTTATTGTGTAAAAGAACCTGTGAGAGATTTTAAAAAATCATAATAATGATCTGCAGTTGCTTACAATCTAATAGTGTATAGACTTTGTCTTTGGAAAATCTTTAAAGATAAGATATACATAGACAATGATCATAAAATAAGTATAAATCAAGTGAATTTTCAGAAATGCAGACATCCCTGCACTCCGAACCCAGATCAAAAGTAAAACCTTTACCAGCACTTTTGTGGCTGCATGTGGGCCACATCATAAATTGATATCCATTATGGTAGATTAGTATTAGATGTTTTCTAACTATATAAGAGATAAATAATATAATGTGCATGCTTTTTGTCTGAATGTTCTTGCTCAACATGATGTTTGAGAGTTTCCTAAATGTCATTATGCAGTAATAGTTCATTTATTCTTATTGTGGTGTAATATTCCAATGTACAAATACACCATAAGCTATTTCTCTAATCTAGTGCTCAGAGAGGCAAAGTATGAGCCATAATGGTTTGTAGGAACACAGTCAAAACCATTCATTTATGCATGCTGATGGCTCTTTTAATAATAAAAAGATATATTTGAGTAGTTGTGGCAGTTACTTTATGACCTGTAAAAACTAAAATATACCATATAACCTTTTAAGAAAAAGTTTTCCAACCCCTGATTTAATGTGTTGATAGAAATTTGAGTTATTTTCAGTTTTAGGCTACTGCAAATAATGTTATTATGAACATTATGAACATTTTTGCAAACATTTTGGGTAGAAATATTCATTCACTTCTCTTGAGTATAAAACTAGGGAGGGAATTTTTGGGTCATAATGTATGTATATGTCCTGCTATAGTAGAATCTTCTTTATAGTTTTTTTATCAAATCAATTTTATTGATACATATTAATAAAGCATGCAATTCACCCAAAGTGTACAACCAATGGTATTTGGTATAATCACATAGTTGTGCATTCATCACTCCAATCATTATTAGAATATTTTCATTATTTGTATAATAGTAATAATAATAAACAATAATAATAAACAATAAACAAACAAAGCAAGAAATTCCTCACCTTAGTGGGTTGCAAATTCCCACATCTACTACCACCATGTGAGACATATAGTTGTACCACCTCCTTACCAATACTTGATATTGTCTATTGTTTTCCTTTTAGCCATTCTAACTGAGCCAGGGTACATGACAGAAGTTTTAAGTTTTATTTACCTGAACACCATTTTGTTGGATAACCACTCCTGTGAAGTGTCTATTAAAATTTAAATGTGGAATAAGAGGTCAGTTAAAGGACCATACTTAAAAGTACTTGCTTTCTGCAATTCACAACTTATCCTATCTAAAAAACATCATTATCACTGTCATTTTAAGTCAAATCAACACAGAGATGCAAAGCAGTCTTTTTGTGTGAAGCCATCCATCTTTTTAAAAACTATCTCCAATAGTGGGAAATTTATACAACAGTAAAATCATTGATACATAGAGAAAGACTGTGGCAACTGGGAGGGACTTTAGAAATAATCTAGTTTGAGCTCCTCCTTTATGAAGGGAGGACTGAGGTCCAATAAGGAAGAATGACTTCTTAAAGGCCACCATGATTTAGAGTGGCAATGGATACCTATTTCACAGTTTGCTTCTAAAGGGAAAGTTCCAGAGCTGATAAAAGCTGTTGCTTCTGGATTTAACACAAGGCTTCCCACTTACTGGGTCATTATTATTACTGTTTTATTATTGCAATGGTACTTAAACAGTCTAATAAGTATGTGCCTGCCTATTTGCTCTTTTATACATATACTCGAATCTTCCATAACTATGCCATTCTTATATTTTGGGATTTCAATGCCAAGTTTTAAGAAATGAGTCTAGGTATAGGAACATACATATAATTTTAACCAACTACAGTCATTGAAAATATTTATTTGGACAAACAATATTTGTCATCAGCCATTGTTAGATGTGTGAGAAGGGTATGATGGAGAGAGAGAGTAAATAGGAGGGAAGGTGAGGATTGAAATAGATAAACTAGAATAGATCAGAAACTTGATGTTATATTTTCCCCAATATTTTGTAAAACCTCCAGATAGAAGAGTTAGCTTGGACCACCTTTTTCAAGTTCCTGTTTGAGTCCCGAATCCCCAAAACAAAATCCCAGTAAGTGATCATTCAATTTTGAATTATAAAAATTCAGGGAAAGGAAGCCTGCATTTAATTAAATTGATGCATTCTATTTTTAGACATCCATTTATTGAGTTTATAAAACTTCATTTATTGGGTTTGAATTTTCCTTCTTTTTAGTCACACCACAAGATGTGATTAAAAGGATAAAGAAACACATCAAATGAGTCTATCATATGGAATGGAGCTGAATTAATTAGATGACATGTTTACATCTTCCAAATTAGTGATAATCCACTGATCTCCCATTTTTTTTTGGACTTTAATATGTTTCAAACAATGTTTTCTATCAAGCTGCTGCTCATAAGTAAGATTTCCAAAAGACTGTGAGTTAATTGAGAAAATTAAATGTTTCATTAACACATTTTTCCCCCAAACAAGCATTCTCATACATTTTCCACTGTCATACTCCCCCTTAATATGTTACAGAGTTCCACTTAGACATACGATATTGAAATGCATTGCTGCTTCTTGGGTTTTATTTCCATTCTGAAATGATCTCACACAGGACATTTTACAATGACAGCTAAATAATCTAAGACACTTGGCTTTTATCATGCATAATTGTAATGGATAATTAAGAGTGTCCTTGAGTCTTGGCAGTTCCTTCAAATATATGGCCATATCCATGTCTTCTCAATAACCTGCTTCCAGTGTTTTGATATCAGAAAACTTGAACAGAGAAAGATGAAATAGGTAAATTTCAGGAAAGTACGCAAATGAATATTTTATAGATCCACTACTTTTGTGTCCACATCCAAATTACATACTTTTATTTTCTTTCTTACAAGCTATAAAAAATATATCAAGGCACATACTATATTCAGTTAATTTTGTTTTCACTGACATCTAAGAAGCACTTTAAAATATATTAGGGGAGATTCTTCTTCTGCCCCTTCTATCTGAACCTATATTCAGCACCGGATTCGAGAGGTGTATGTCCAAGAGACTTAAATTTGGGGCTGTCCATGTGCCAGTTGGGCACTGAATCTCAGCAGAGTTGCAACATCTACTCTCCAATACATTGGACTCACGCAAGACAACTAAAACGGAGATGATGATGGACAATGACCATCCCAAGGAACAGAAAGCACCTGCAACTGCAAGCAAGATGGTCCCATCCATCTGCCCCATGGGATGTAAGCTCCCTCTCAACTAGAGGCAGAGTGGACATCAGCATCCCAGAATCCTCAGGATTGGGGAAACAATGGACTAGAGTAGACTTACTGTTATTCTACTATAGACTTATTGTGATTCTAGCAATGGAAGAACTTTTATCATTGATGTGGAAGCAGTGACCACTGGATGTTCTGAGGGGGAGGGGGAGGGAAAAATAGGTGTACTGTGGGGGTACTTTCAGGACATGGGAATTGTCCTGATGATATTGCAATTATAGATACAGGCCATTATATATCTTGTCATAACTTACAAAATTGTGCTGGATAGAGTGTAACCTAGAATGTTAACTATAATCCTAGCTCAGTGGCAATGCTCCAAAATGTGTTCACTAATTGTAACAAATGTACCACACTAATGAAGGATGTTGTTAATGTGGGAAAATGTGTCAGGGGTAGGGAGCGGGACATATGGGAATCCCCTATATTTTTTATGTAACATATATGTAATCTAAGAATCTTTTAAAAAAATAAAAAGCATATATTAAAAAAATAAAATAAATAAAATATATTGGGAGATGATGTGGCTCAAATAGTTGAGCACCTGCTTCACACATGGGAGTTTCCGGACTGAGTTCCTGGTGCCTCCCCCAAATAAACAAAACAAAAAGCAAGCAAACAAACATAAAACAACAACTCAGTGGAGCCAATGTGGCTCTGTGGTTGAGGGCTGGTTCCCATATATGAGGTCCTGGGTTCCATCCCCAGCCCCAGTACCTCAAAAACAAAATGTATTGGGAATGTTGGTTTTGTTATTTATTTTTTTGCCTTCACATTCTGTATCACAGATGTAATGCATGTGCATGAGATAACAGAGATGAAGTAGTCATTGAGCACAGAATGCTTACAAATTCAATGTAGGTGATGATTTAACAAACAGTAATAGATGCAATGATTCTTTGAGGAGGAACCTTTATGAACCACAATGAGGGATTATTTAACTAGGGCTGAGAATGAGGGAAAAGAGAAGAGAAGCTTCCTGGAGGAAGAGACTAAGTTAGGAATTATAGCAAAAGGATTATTTTACCTAGACTTAGTTTTGCTATTTATACCTTGTCCTGATGGATTTCACTTCCTCTAAAAAAGCATAGTCCAAGCCACTTAGGATATCTAATTAGCAAACTCTCTAACTAGAACTCTTTCCTCTCCACAATTTGTATCTCTGCTCATTATTTATATCTGAAAATAAGAGTCTTCATTTCAAATAAACTTTTCTTCCCTGAACACTAAATTTAAACATGTTGCTTTGGATTCTGACATTTTACATTATGGTGTTTTGTACTTTGGTGTGAATTATTTGTATGATTTAGTTAATGTTTCTTATTTCCAGTACATGATGTGATTTGTTATTATAGAAATTATTGGATTCACCATGAAATATAGAGCACCTAAAAGTGTAACAGGCATATGGTAAACACTAAGTAACTTTTAAGGAAATTCAAGTAATAAGAAAAAATTAGATTAAACAAATGAAAATTTGGCAAAATAAGAAGATTGGAAAGTTCTCAAAAAAGAGAATAACTAACTTAAATAGAAGGAAGACACATAATGATATATGACATATAAAGGAATCTATAAAATATTGATATCATTAAAAGTTAGTAATAATATGTGTATTAAATAATTTGAGGCAACTTTGTACAATATTTTATGATTTGAGGAATAAAACTGTATGCATATGTGCCTCTGTGTGCACATGTATAAATACATATGTGTGTAAACATATATATTTAAAACAATCTTTATTTTTCAGTCTTTCCAGGGACTCTTTCCATCCTTGATCCATAAAGTAAAAAATAGGGGGTTTAACATGGTATTCACAAATGTGTAAAACAAGGGGATCATTTTGTCATCACCTGGTGACTGGGAAGACTGGGCCAAAAATATATGAAGGTCATAGTTACCTGGATAATTGCAAAAACAGTGAAGTGGAGTGTGCAGGTGGAGAAAGCTTGGATACTACCCTATGCCAAGTGGACCTTTAATATTGAGAAGATGACATAACAGTAAGACACTAGAACTTCTTCTATGGTAGTCAGTTCAATGAAGCCAAAAAGGGTGAATAATACCAAATCATTGACTTGTGTATTAGAATAAGACATGAGGTAAAGAAGAGGTAAATCACAGAAGGAATGATTAATCTCTTTTGACCAACAGAAACATAAATGGGCTGTTAATGTCATATGTGTTAGAGTATCCACCATTCCCATGAGGTAAACCCCAGCCATAAGCATGGAGCACACCCTGCTGGACATGATGACTGTACAGAGCATGGGGTTGCTAATGGCCTTGTACTTATCAAAGGCCATCACTGCCAACAGGAGAACACTCAGAATCTGCAAAGACACAGAAGATGAAGAATTAAGTACACAAACAAATAAAAAAGTGATCTGTTCTTGGTAAAGAAGTCCACGAACATCTTGGACCCTGTTGTTGTGGAATAGCAGAGGTCATAGAAGGAGAGGTGGCTGAGGGAAAAGTGCATTGGTGTCTGAAGCTGGGAATACAGTCTAATTAGAATGATCATTCCAAGGTTTGCCAGAATATTAATGAAATAACTAGAATTACGATGAATAGGGTCTCTTTGATCTCAAAGTTAATAGTTACTACCAAGAAAAGGAATTCAGTAAGTCAGAGAAATTTCCCGTCTATTCTTCTTTGTTCTTGTTCTAAAATATTGCAAAAATAATCAAGAAATAGTTGACCCATATGTAACTTACCTGGACATCCACACGCTATTATGTGTAAAGCAGAAAGTGCTATTTTTCTCTAAATTTTCTTATTTATTATCCTCAAAAAATACCCAGACAAGTGTGACTTTTAAAGAGGCATTGTTTCATGGTTGAATTTTTTTTAAAAGTCTGAGATAGGAAGTTAAAAAGCTTTGATTCTAAATCTAGATGTCATTCATGAGATATGTGATGTACTTGCCTCTATTGCCTTTTCACAGGCAGAAGATTTGATTGAACTGAAAGCTCATTTCATTTCTAAAACTCATTTCATTTCTAAAACTACACTAATATGAAGTAAACACCAAAGCTAAGTAGACAGGGCAAAATGATACAGTATTGAACATCTCATATATTTGAACATAAACAAATGGACAACAAAAGTGATCACATTTATTTCATTCCTCAAGAAAAAAGAATGATTTTAAAGTTTCAGCAAAAATGAGCATATCACTGACATTGATATTGTATATAAATTATTAAATATAATTATTATGTCAAAATTTTTGTTTTATGGTGTTTTAGTGTTAACTGAAACATGAGGCATGTTTTATCAAACTTTACTTTCACTTTTTTTTCATTATTTTCCCCTGCCTTGGCTCCCTCATCTGTTTGCTGGTTGTCTGCTCGTTGTTTGCTTGTTGTTTTTGTTCATTGTCTGCTTGTTGTCTGTTTTTTTTTTTCTTTTAGGAGGCACTGGGAACTGACCCTGGAAATTCCCATGTGGGAGGTGCGCATTCAACTGCTTGAGCCACGTTAGCTCCCTACTATCATTTTTCTTCACTTCGTTTTCACAGCACTTATAATCCAATTGTGTGGCTGTCATAACAACGTCTCTTAAGAAGCTAAAAAAAATATTATGAAGAAGTGAGAACAACAGAATTTTCTAATTTTTTTTTTTTTAGCTGCCATGGCCGGAAATTGAGCCCAGGATTGTGTATGCCGGAAGCCGACACTCAACCTCTGAGCCACTTCAGCTCCCCTGAGTTTTGTTTTGTTTTTGTTTTTTTTTGGTTGTTGTTTGCTTTTGGTTTTAGGAGGCACCAGGGACGAACCCAGGACCTCCTGGGTACCTGATATGGGAATCAGGTACTCAACCACTTGATTCACATCTGCTCCCAATAACAGAATTTAACAAACATACTTGCATCTCTTTGGAATTTCCATTGATATTTCTAGTGAAAATTAAAATGGGAAGGGTAACAATAAATATTTTTTGGAAATATATAGGATTCCATTTCTTGTATGTGTGTGTCTGTTTTTATATGTTTGTGTGGTATGTTTGTATCTCTCTGTTGCTATATAAAAATTAGAATGTGGGTTTTTGTCTGATTTTAATTTTTTCTAGAATTAAATATTGTGATATGTGGCCCATATGGACTTGAATTTACAAATATTTACACATATTGGTTCTTTTAACATGGAATCTCAGATAAAAAAAATAGAACAAATTGAATTAATAAGTACAGTGATATCACTTTCTCAGAGGCAAAAATAATGGCTTATTTAGGAATCTTGGTTAAAATATTAATTAGTAAAATCTATGCTTCACAAAATGAGATCAATCAAATTCACATAGTTCCAAAAAGAAGATATTGTTTTTTGATCATTAGATTTCAGAATTTATTTAAATGAGTAAGTAGGTATAAAATAAGTCATTAAAATTTCCTCAATAGTTGACCACATACTTTTCTTAAAAAATAAATGTCTTTTTTTCCTGCATTCTTTAGATTTGGCAACACAGAACTCTGCCTGAGTTGAGCAAGTCTTTCTCTCCATGCATCTGGTATGTGAACAAGAGACAAAGCACATTTTATTTTTAGCTAATGACATTTGGGACTTAAGTCTCTAAAGCCTCTGCCTGCCTATTTCTGTGTTAGGCAAACATGAGATTAATTCGATTTCTGGATCTGTGTTTCCCCACAGTGAATGCTGCAAAAGTTTTAACAAAGACTGAACTTTTAATTCTTCACTCTTGTCACCTAATTGATCCATGTCTGGTAGGGAACAGAAGTGATTTTAGTGTAATACTTCATTATATTAAATCTATATTCTCTTCCTCCAGTCCAAGGAGAAAGTCTATGAAATTCATTAGAATCTCTGTTTAAAGACTTCAATTTCCTTTTCATTGTTCATCCTGTTTATTCCATTTATGAAAGAGTCTCCTTCAAGTCCCCATTTAGAACTCTTACAATTCTCCAATGTTTATCTTAAGTGCAACTTTTTTCCTTAAGTGTTTCTGATTGCCTTTTCCCAATCATGTGCAATCCAATCTCACTTCAATGATTTTATGAAATTATAGCATCCATTACTGTTTTAATTTCCCAGCTGCTAAAATAAATGACATAAAAAAGTTTGTCTTTAAAAATGGGTATTTATTGGCTTATGTTTTTGAGGTAAGAGAAGTGCAAAATTGAGGTGTCAGCAAGGTGATGCTTTCTTTCCAAAGACCATGGCATTCTATGGCTGGTTGCAGGAGAAACTTGGTCCTTAGCTTTTGTGTCACATGGCAATGCACATGGAAACCTCTCCTGGCTTCTATGACTTTCTGGTTCTCACTCTGCATATAAAGGACTGTGATATTTTGCATTAAACCCGAGCAGAGGGGCTGGTGATGCTCACCTCCTGGGAGCCAAAGCCGAAGTCCCAGCGCAATGAGTCTCTTGACCATGGGGCAGTGACCTGGACGGCTACTGTCTCGCCTGAGGCAACAGGTGCGTGGGGCCCTCCAGGGCAGTTCCCGGGGGTGGGGGAACTTGGTGGAGGAGGGTGGGACTCCCGTAGTCGGACTCAGGGCGGCAGGGGGCCTGAACAGAAGTGTAGGCAGAAGGTGGAGGCTTTGGGACTGGACTGCCGTGCACAGGCACAGGCCCTGCTCCCAGAGTGCTCCCAGGCCTTGGCCGGCAGCAAAGCAGAAGTCGCTGCAGGCCTCAGGCACCAGTGGGCCAGGTGGGCAACTGAGAAGGACCCTAGCGCCACGGAGCTCGAGCTGTTGTCAGCACACACCCACACACATAAATAAATCTTAAAAAAAAAAAAATCTGATACTCTGGAGCAGATGTAGCTCAGTGGTTAAGCTTGCTTTGCATGTACAAGGTCCCGGTTTCATTCCCTGTTACTTAGCCCCCAAAATAAAAACTTAATAAAATAAAATAAAATTTGATATTCTATATGGGTGGGTAATTGAAAAAGAAATACATTTTGCCATTTTTTTCTTTCACCATTTTTTTTCTATCTACACTGATATTGTAACTGATGAACAATAACTATATGATCTCTAGTCAAACAGCATTTATTAGTTCTACTTCATTAATCTCAATATTGGTATTTTGTTTTAATTCCATATTGTACCCATACACACATGCACACAGATTCCCTTTAAATAAATTGAGACAATACAGGAAGTTTTTAAAAAGATGCAAACATCTATGACCATACTGCCTAGAGATAACCATGTTTTCATTCATATACTATCAGGTTTTTAATTTTTAGCAAATATGAGGACATAAAAAACACAATTATACATAAAATACTAATAGAAGCATTGCATTCCTTTCAACTGATGTTTATTAATTTATTTAATCCATCTCATGGTTTGTATATAATTCTTTATATTATTAACAAGTTTGATGAGCAAAATTATACATATGCATATGTTATCATTTCTGAGTGTTTCTTTAGAATAAATCCTTAGAAATGGAATTGAGGGACAAAAGTACTTGCTTTTGGATTTCAAAACAAATTCTAGCTGTTTTTTCATATATTATCTAATGTATCACAAGAGACAATCTTATGGTTCATATACTAACTCATATATCCAAAGCTTTCACTAACCTCATTTTGCAGATGTAGGTAGTAACATCTCGATTCTCACAGACACTGAGTTTTCTGAACTGCAAAGCCCTTGCTCTCAATAAGTTCCTGAATACAGATTCTCTTGGTTAATGTAAGGGAAAGTGAATGTGTGTTTACATAAAATTATTTGTGTGGAAATTCAAAATTAGTGTTTCACAGATTTTTAGATTTCTTAGTGAACAGACAAGTCATCCAGGCAACATGTCAAAACTGATAAAGGGTTCCAAGGTAGGTAGGTGATCCAGGGCAGAGAGGAGCATAGAGGAAGGGTTGTCATTTTGGAGTTAGAATGCCTTATTTCTGTTTAAAACTGAAACATTATTAAAATTGTTATGAAGAGTAAGTGACATGGAGTGCCATTATATTGCACAATTCCAGGAAGCAAATAGAAAATAAGGAAAAAGGTGTCCCCTGAATGTGAACAAATTAGCAGTCTGTGGGAAAGCACTCTGTATTGTTTGGAGTGATATTTTATAATGTGTGAATCATTTCCATATATCAACAGGCACAGGTTGCTATGTGCTCATTAAATATCTACTCTAGATTTATATATCAAGACAATACACAAAAGTCAAATTTATGTCTTAATGCCATTGATTTAATTACCACTAAACCAGTCAATGTAAAATTTGAATGTAAAAGAAAATAATAAGATGTATTAGGCATATACTTTTTTATGCACTCCTACAATGAAGATATTTTCCTGTTTCTTTTAAAACACCAGGTGGGAGTAAAAGGAACATGGTTTTATTGTTTTTCTTGTTTGCCTTCCTTTCTATAAGGCTAGGTGACTCGCCAGACTAATATTAGTGAAACTAGTATGTTTTTAGTTTTGAGAAAAGTGGTTTTGGTGACAATGACAATTTTAATGCCTTTTCCCATTTCATTGCTATTATTTGTGTGATGATGCCAATACTAAATTACCAAATATATTCCTGTGAAAATAGGGTTGAGGTAAAGCTAAAACCACATTAGTAATTGTTAATAATTGTCGACCAGGTAACCATAGGAAGATTTGTTTATACCAGTATCTACTTCTCTAGTGCGTATTTGGAGGAGAGGGAATTGTCCTTGCTTGCCTCCTTCTGATTCTTTTCTAAGCTTATTTTCCCTTCAGGTGCTTCTCCTCCTCTAGGGATGTCAAATTCTTTCAGGGTACACTATGTTCAGGCAGGTCCCAGAAGAAGCTTCCTAAACGCGACTGCCTCTACAGATCACATAGTAACTTCCTTTTAGTTATTCCCATTAAATTCTGAGCTTGCATTGCTACATCATTATTACAATTACATTATTACATTTATAACCTAATTGGCCTTCCAAAGGGATTTCTGTCGTACTTCAGAATGGCACTCATATAATTGAAATCAATGTATTTAGGGGGAATTTAGGCATCAGAGAAAAGCATATGAGAAAAATTCCATGTATAAGGCATTTTTGGTGACCGGAATGTTACTAAAATAATACTATGCAGACTAGTGTCTACATACAAGACCACCTTCTTCAAAAGTCATTGCCTGCCCTGAGTCATGGACTGTTATAAAACAGAATTCATTACATAATACTAATACCAAAATACATGTCTCCCTCCTGATAGAGAACATGTTCATTTGTTGACAAGGACATTTTTGTTATATAAGCAATGCAGCGTGCATTTTGAATAGCATATAGCATGATTATTAATTGATATATTCTAATAAAATTGTGTTCTACATTAAATTAACATGTATATTTGAATACATATTGTATATAGGAAACTACCAGAGATGGAAAAAATCATATTGAAATCCTCTAGTTGCTTCCAATATGATAGTGAATAGACTTTGTTTTGGGAAACCTTTTAGAAAATGATCATATAATTAGTATGCATGAAGTAAATTTTCAGAAATGAATATATCCCTGTATTCAGAACTGAGACTATAAAACAGGACTTACTAAACAGCCCAGAAATCATCCACACACCTCGGCACAAATTCATGTCTAATATGCTAGATTTGTCTGTGTTTTTGTAACCATGTGAAAGTGAAACCATAATGTTTGCATACAATTATATCTGACTTGTTTCACTAAAGCTTATATTTGTGAGATTCCTCAGTGTTGTTTCTTGGGTTAGTTTATTCATTCTCATTGCTGTGTAGTAGTTCAATGTGCAGCATAACATAAGGTATTGTTTAACGAGGAGCTGGGATCAGTGAACTACGGCCCATGAAAATGAAATGAAACGCAGTCAACCCAATTCTTTGGTCGTTGGGATGCAAAAGAAGACTTGATTGCTTGTGTTGTCAGGAGCTTTATAGGCTACAAAGTTTAAATAACTTCATATCTGATGCTTTAAAAATCATCAACTCAGTATTATTGTATTGACAGAAATTTGACTTCATTTCAGTTTTATGTTCTTGCAAATAATGATACTGTGAAAATTTTTGTGCATGCCTTTGTGGGGATGTTTGCTCATTTCTCTTGGATATAAAACTAGGAATTCAATTTTTGGGTTCTGTGTCATATATATGCCCAGCTATAGAAAATAATGCCAAGCACATTTCCAAATAGAGACGACATTTCTCACTTGTCCTACTAATGTGTGCCAGTTACAGTAGTTCCATATGCATATCAATTATTGTTGTAATTACCATCATTTTAGCCATTCTCTAGGTGAGTCATGGCACTGCATTGAGGTTTCAATTTTTATTTACTTGAACAATAATGAAATTGGGCCCTGAATCTCACCAAAAATGCAACACCTACTCTCCAGTTCATTGGACTCACCCAGGACAACTAACAAGGAAATAATGATTGAAAACACCCATCCCAAGGAACAGAGAGTGTTTGCAACTGCAAGCAAGATAGTTCCATCCATCTGCCCCATGCAGTCTAAGCCCCTCTCAGTTAGAGGTGGAGTGGGCATAACCATCCAAGTATCCTCGAGACTGGGGAATGAACAATGGACTAAAGTAGTCTTATTATTATTCTATTATAGACATTATTATTATAGCAATGGAAAAACTTTTATCATTGATATAAAGGCAGTGGCCACCAGAGATTCCAAGGGGAGGGAGAGGGAAGAATATGTGTAATACAGGGGCATTTTCATGACATTTGAATTGTCCTTCATGACATTGCAATGATGGATACAGGCCATTATATATTTTGTCATAACCTACAAAATTGTGTGGGACAGAGTGTAAACTACAATATAAGCTATAATCCATGGTTAGTAGCAATGCTTCAATATGTGCCATCAATTGTAACCAATATAACACACTAATGAAGGAAGTTGTTAATGTGGGAAAGTGTATGTATGGAGAGTAGGGCATATGGGAATCCCCTACATTTTTTATGTAACATTTATGTAATCTAAAGCTTCTTTAAAATTAAAAAAAGAACTTGAGTCTGTCTTTTACAGAGAGAGATCTGAAGTCCAGCAAGGAAGCATGAATGTTAAAGGTCACAGTGATTTGAGTGGCACGTGGCACCTGGTTCATCTCACGCTCCTGAAGAAGGATTTCTTCAAGGGAGATAAAGTTGCAGCTTCTGGCTTTAATGCCTACCTCCCACTAACTGCGTCCCTGAGTGTTATTACTGCTCTACTCTTACGAATACAGTTAAGCAGGGAATCACCATTATGTATCCATCTATTTGCTGTTTTATACACATTACCAATCTAGCATTACCATTCCATTCCTATGTTTAGGGACTTCAGTGGTAAGGCTTAAGACAGGATTATAGATAAAAGAACATGACTGAAATATTAACTCAATACTAGCACATATCATTAATATCATATTTGGAAAAAATCCCATTAGTCAGTAGTATATTTGTGGGAAGGGTGTGAGGTAGAGAAAGAGAAAGAAAGTGACTTGTGGGGAATGAAGAAACAGGTTAAAATACATCAAATCCTTTTGATGTTATTTTCCTACTACGTCTTTAGAATTCCAAGGTAGAAAGGCCACTGCATACTATCTTCCCAAGCTCTTATTTGAGTCATAAATCTCCTAAAATTATTCCCAATAATTGGTTAGTTAACCACTACTTGCACAATTAAGGTAGAGGAAGTGATACCGAGCAGAAGTGGGGTTGTTTGCCTGATGCATTTTGTAATGACCAATTCCTGAAACATTACATTTTCAAAGAGAGAAGAGTTTATTGCCAGTGCATAGCAAGGAGAACAAATGACCTAATGGCCTAAAATGAGTCCCTCTAAATGAGTAATTCTGATAGTCTTATAGTATCCAAAGACAGGCAGGTTTAAGTTAATGAATAATTGGGGTGGGGCTGGCTCAGGTTCCTACCTTGATAAACATTAAGGGGCTGTCTAGTGATTATAAGACTTTAAAGTTGTAAAGCAGCCTGGGGGTTTCAAAAGGGGGTCAGTCACAAGGTTTTTACAATCATAAGACAAAGGTTATGTAGTTGTTCAATCATTATCAGAGATCAAGGCATGTGGATTCTAGTTCAGCAAGTTTCAGTAATTCCAAGTATGCACTTTTGTCTATTCTAAAATACACTAAAAAGTGAAAAGGCATCTATATATTGATTCAGTAATCATACTCATGTGATAATTGTTAACCCTCAGTTACAGAAGGACAATATCCAATCAGTCAGTTCAATTTTTAGTCATTCATTTATAGGGCTTAAAATTTTCCTACCTTTACATTACACCCACTAAGGCTAATAAAAGGGAACAATATGGAAATCAAATCAGTCTTTAGATTCAGTAATATATGATGTCATACAGAAAGGAGATGATTTAATTAGATGCCATGTTTCCATGTTCTGAATTAGCAGCCATCTCTTGGATTTGTTTGGACTTCAATATTTTAGTTTCAAACACAGTGTTCTGCAATGCTACTGCTTAGAAACAATTTCAATGCAATATGGGTTAATTGAGAAAATATGGTATAGGAGGAAACCTTTAAAGCTATTTGTCTAAATAGCATTCTCCATAGGCTTTTTCTACTCCTATGCTTTCCCCTAACAAATTCCTGTCTTCCTTAAAGATATGTCAAATTGAAAATCAGAGGGGATCTTTGTCTTTATTCCTATCCTGAAATGTTTTCACACAGAACATTTTACAATACAGATATCAAAGCCTAGGGTGTTCACTTACTTTTAGCTTGTTCACCATGGAATACTAAGCACTTAAATGTACAACAGAGACTTAGTAAACATTCAATGTATCTGAGAATATTTGAAATAGTATAAAAGTGAAAAAAGAATATATTAGAGATAATGAGAAGCATCAGTTAGTATTCCACAAAGAAGAAGTACTATATATAAATTTAGGATCTCTAATGCAATGTATCCATTTAGGAAAGTGAAAAATTTTGCAAGATTGGAAATTTGTACAAACAATCTTTTTTTCAAATGAGTATTTTAGGCAACTTATTTGTCACTTAATATCATATAATTTTATAAAAACAACAACCATATCTATATATATATATACACATACATAAATATTATTTAATATAAATACTTAAAATGACCATTAATTTCTCATTCTTTCAATAGTCTCTTTTACATCTTTGTTCCATCAGCTGTAAATCAAAGGATTTAACATGGGAATCACAAGGGTGTAGAACAATGAGGTCATTTTGTCTTGATCTAAGGAGTAAGAAACTGGGCCAGAAATACATGAAGAGCATGGTTCCTTGGAAAATTGCAACAGCAGTCAAGTGAGATGTGCAGGTGGAGAAAGCTTTGAATCTCCCCTCATCTGAGTGGATCTTTAAAACTGATAGGATGATATTGCATTAAGACACTATAACTCCTGAATTGGTACTCAGTTCAATGAGGCCAAAAAGGGTGCATATCACTAACTCATTGACCGTTGTATCTGAGCAAGATAGCAACAGAATAAGAGGCATATCACAGAAGTGATTAATCTCATTTGACTCACAGAAGCATAAGGAGAATGCTAATGTCGTATGTGCTAATGCATCCACCATTCCCACCAGGTAAACCCCAGTTGTGAGCATGGTGCACACCTTGCTGGACATGTTGACTATATAGAGCAAGGTGTTGCTAATGGCCTTGTACCTATCAAAGGCCATCACTGCCAGCAGGAGACACTCAGAATCTGCAAAGATACAGAAGATGAAGAATTGAGGAGCACAAGCAAAAAAAGGAATTGATTTGTTTTTGGCAAAGAGGTCTACCAGCATTTTGGGCCCAACTGCAGTGGAAAGCAGAGGTCACAGAAGGAGTGGTGGCTGAGGAAAAAGTACATCGGTGTGTGAAGCTGGGAATCCAATATAATTAAAATGATCATTCTGAAATTTTCCAGAATATTAATGAGATAAATAACTAGAAGTGTAGTGAATAGGGTCTCTTTGATCTGAGTAGTAGTTTTTCCCACAAAAATGAATTCAGTCAAGGAGTAGGAATTTCCCTTGTCCATTCTGCTTTGCTCTTTTATTAAACTGTTGCAAAAATGATCAAGAAAATAGCAGCTCCACAGTTAACTATCTGGATATCCACAAGCTATTATCTGTAAAGCAGAAAGTGATCTGTTTCCCTAAATTTTCTGTTTATCCTCAAAAATACCAGGTTATGTGGCACTTTTAAAGAGGCATTAATTTATCATTGAAAAATCAAAAAGGTTTGAGACAGGAATTGGGAAACTTTGATTTTAAATCTTCATGTCATTCATAAGACAGGCAGTAGATTTGACTGAAATGACAGCTCATTCCAGACACAATGATATCAAGGTAAGACCAAAGTTAGATAGACAAAACCAGAAAGTACAGCACTAAGCTATCTCATATATTTGAAAATACAGAAATGGACTTTAACATGGCCACATTTATTGTATTCCTCAGGAATTTAAAGTTTAACAACATATCACTAAATTAAGGATACTGCGTTGTAATTTATTAAAATCAATAGGTTATTGTTTGTGGTGCATGGTTTCTTTAGTGTTTTCTGAAACATGATACATATTTTATTGAGACATTTTCTGTCACACTTCATCACTTCTTTTCCTAGCATTCATAAATCTATTCTATGACTAAACTGAAAAAATCCCTTGAGAAACCAACATATGTGTTACAAAAAGTGGGAACAACAGAATTTAACACGTACAATTGTATCTCTTTGTACTTTAAACTGACTTTTCCATTAAATATGACAGGGTAGAGTAACAATAAATATTTTGTAGCAATATAGGATTGTGTCTCTTGTATGTGTGTCTCTATGTGTGTGTTTGGTGTGTTTTCATGCATTGCCATATGAGAATTAGAATATAGATTTTGGCCTGATTTTAATTTTTTATAGAATTAAATGTTATTGTAGTAGTCCATATGGGCTTTGACTTTACACATATTTACACATACTGTTTCCTATAAAGTGATATCTCAATGATTGGCAAAAGACTAGAATAAACTAATAATAACAATTAATTTACAATTGCACAGAGGTTAAAATGGCTTACTTATAAATCTTGGTTAAAATATAAATATGTAAAATCTATATTTTTTTATAGAAATCAGGTCAATCAAATTAGATTTCAGAGTTCATTTAATGGAGTACATAAGCATATAATGATAAAAATTTCTCAATACTTGATTCTGCATTTTTTCTTAAAAATATAAGAAATTTTTGCCTCTATTCTTTAAATTTGGTAACTCAGAAACCTACCTTAGACAGACAAATCTTTCTGGCCATCTCTCTAGTAGGTGAACAATTGGCAGAACACATTTTATTTTTTTTCTAATGACTGATGGGACTTAAGTCCCAAAAGTCTCTGCCTTCACTCTTCTGTGGTATGTAAACATGAGATTCATTATATTTCTTCTTCTGTGTTCTCCCCCGTGAATGCTATCACAAAGACTGAACTCTTCTCACTGAATTGATCAATGTCAAGAAGGGAACCGCAATGATTTTAATGTATGATTCAAAGCTACCCTGAATCTATACCCTCTGCCTATAGGCCAAGAAGACATCTGATGAAACTCATTAGACACTCTATTTAATGAATTTAATCTCCCTTCATTTTTCAGTATCTTTCTGCCATTTCTTAAACAGGCTTCTTCACTTCCCCTTTTAGAAACTCGACAATTCTTCAATGGTTATCTTAAACACCACTTTTTAAATTAAGCATGCTTGATTGCCTTTTTCCAAAACATGCTCAATCCACTGTATTTCAATGATTTTATGAATGTACAGCATCCAATACACTTGGCATACTCTTAAATTATGTTTAAATTGTTAAAAGAAATGTCTCTTTCTGACATTGTAACCTCCTTAATAATAAAATCAGATTTGGCTAAATTTTTTTAAAATAAAATTTTATTGAGGTATATGATTCATACATGAACATACATAAAGAGTAAGTGTAAAATAAAAGTTGTGAACTTGCAAAGTAAACATGCATATTATCATACAGGGCTCCAATACAATACCCCACCACCAACACTTAACATTGTTGTGAAACATTTGTTACACTTGATGATTTCCTTTTTTTTTTTCCAGAGGTACCAGGGATTTAATCTAGGAACTCATACATTTGAAGCAGACACTCATCCACTAATTATCATCAAAATATCACTACTAACTACAGCATATATATTGAATTTGGTGTACTTTCCCCCAACTGACATAATTATTAACACCCTCTATTAGTATTATATATTTGTTACAGTTTATGAGAGAATGTTCTCATATTTGTTTTCTTAACCACAGTCTGTCTTCCACCACTGAATTCGCTATGTTATATAGTTTCATGCTTTGTCCAATCCACTCAAAGTGGCTTTCATTTTTGTCACAGAGTAGTGCTGTCCTCACCTCACTCAATTTTAGAATGTTCTCATTATTCAAAAAGGAAAAATCCCAAATCCACTAATAACCCCTAATATTATCCCTTAGAATTCATATATCTTCTTTGCATCAACACAAAAAATATTACAATATTAGTGTTAACTATCGTCCATAAGAACAATATTCTTAACACATTGTAAAAGAACATTCTTCTATTATACTTTTTAAAATATATTTTTTAATTTTTTAAAAAGATACTTAGATTACATAAATGTTACATAAAAAATATAGGAGATTCCCATATGCCCTGCTCCCTCCCATATTTTCTCACATTAACAACACCCTTCATTAGTGTGGTGCATTTGTTACAATTCATGAGCACATTTTGAAACAATGCCACTAAGCATGGATTGTAGTTTACATTGTATTTTATACTCTCTCCTGCACATTTTTGTAAGTTATGACAAGATATATAATGGCCTGTATCTGTCATTGCAATGTCATTCAGGACAATTCCCAAGTCCCAAAAAAGCCCCCAAATTATACCTATTTTTCACTCTCCCTCCCTCAGAACCTCCAGTAGCCACTGCCTCCACATCAATGATAAAAGCTCTTCCATTGCTAGAATCACAACAAGCCTGTAGGAGAATACCAGTAAGTCTACTCTAGTCCATCATTCATTCCCCAATCCTGAGGATTCTGGGATGGTGATGACCACTCCACCTCTAATTGAGAGGGGGTTTAGATCCCATGGGGTAGATAGATGGGACTATCTTGTCTGCAGTTGCAGGCTCTCTCTGTTCCTTTACATGGTCATTGCCCATCATCATCCCCTTGTTAGTTGTTCTGGATGAGTCCATTAAACTGGAGAGTAGGTATTGCAAATCTGTTGAGATTCAGGACCCAAGTGGTACAGGGAAAGCCCTAAGATTTAAGTCTCTTGGACATATACCTATCAAGTCTAGTACTAACTATAGGTTTAAATGGAAGGGGTAGAGAGTCATGTGTAAGGAAATGACAACTGAGTCCAATTCTGTCACACTGGGGAGCATAAATTCCAAAGTAGGGTCCACTGGCTGGCTGCCAAGCTCCTGAGCTGTCTGCCCTGCTTATAGCATCTAGATTTCTCCAGAATACTCAGGAGTCATCTAGGAGGGTACTGGAAAAATAAAGAAGCAAAAGGAAAACCATGAGTTTCTTGCCTCTGTGGCTAGAATTGGCACATATAACCTGCCCTCAGGGAAAATAGCCTAGGTGGAGCCTTTGGCTCCATGCTCCAAACAGAGTTTGATGAGGCATTCCCTAGGAGGAAGAGGGTCTGGGAGGATGGTAAGTGGTTTCTTTGCAGTGAGTTTAACCAGCTGAGCCTCCTTTGAATCTTGGAAGGTTGCCAGACCTGATGGAAAGAGTGGTAGGAGGGATCTCTTCAGGCAGGCTGTCACATCCAGCCTCCTCAGGAAAGAGAGGGACTAGACTAGAGTGGAGGTGGGGACAGGCAAGCATCGTAAGAAACAGGATTCTAGCAAACTGCTAGAAATCTAACCTGCCAAAGTAAAAAGGGACGGATAGCTTTTTGAAAGGCTAACTAATCTAAGTAGGCATTTTAGCTCAGTGAAGGAATTCCTGCTTTGGTTCCATTCCCAGCTTTTCTTCAAGAAGAGGGTCCAGCTGATAGCTTTATGACAGGGAACATATACACATTCTTTTTATATTAGTTTTTCTTGGATCTCTTATTTTTTTTAAAAAAGTTTCCTTTCTTTTCTTCCTTATTTTGTTCACTAAAACCCAGTTTAAAACCTGCAGAGGGCAGGCTGGAGGGTGACTGATGAATACCGCCTAAGAGAGAAGGCTGTTTTTCCTTTCTTTTTTTTCTTTCTCTTTCTTTTTTAATAGTTGCTGCTGTCTTGTTACTTCTTTGTTGTGTCTCCCCTTTCTTTGTTTCCCTTTTTTTCTTTTACCAATTTTTTCTACCTATACTATTTCTTTTCTTTCCTTCATCTTTCTATCTTCTCTTTTCTGTTGTATTTCTTTCATTCCACCTTTTATTGTTTGGTCTACAATTTTTCTTGTTTTTATTTCTCTCTCTCTTTTTTTTCTCTGTTTTCTTTCTTTTTTTTAAATTTTCTTTTTCTTTTCCTCCTTTATTATCATTCTGGCCTTTTATTTCATTCTATATATTTTCTCTATTTTGTTACTCATTTCATTGATTCTATTCCACTTTTTTATTCTTGTTCTCCTGTACTTCTTATTTGATTTAATTATTCATTTTCCTAGGTCTTGTACAGTTCCTTTTCTATGTTTTACTATTATTCTTTGTTCTTCTAAACTCTTTCCTTTTCTCTGGTCCTAATTTTTTTCCCCCAAGAGAACATAGACAACAGCAAGGAAATAGAATAAGAGGAATGAAGTGTCAAAGTGAATCCTTACCACACATACAACAACAACAACAAAATAAAACCCTAGGGTAGAGAGACAAGCTAATCAGCTGGGTAAACCCATCAAAATAAACAGATGCCTACACATCCACAAAAAATTACAAGCCACGCTAAGAAACAGGAAGACATGGCCCAGTCCAGTGAGCAAACTAAAAAGCAGGAAGAGATGCAGCACATGGAACAACTAATCAGAGATGTCCAAACAAATATCATACATCAACTTAATGAAGTCAAGGAAGAGATTGAGGATATTAAGAAGACACTGGGAGAACATACTAAGAAATTCTAAGCCTACATAAAAAGATAATGGATAGAGTGGTGATGAATGGCACAATGCAAAAATCATATATTATACTCTTAACCACAATCTTCATACACAACCAAAATCACTATGTCATACATTCCTTAGATTATTTTATAGTTTCCCTTCAATTGAAATTTGCATCCACAGACTACTTCTTTCAGCCACAATCACATTTATAAATTGGCAGTGTTAATTATACTCACTATAATTGTGTTACCATCAACTCTATTCATTTCCACAATTTTGCAATAAACCTTTATAAAAATTCTGTATATATTAAGCATCAACTCCCATTCTCAACCCACATTGTATCTCCTAGTAACCTATACTCTATAGGATACCTCCCAGAGTTTACTTATCATATTTAGTTCATATTAGACATTTAGATCATATTAGTAAGTCCATAGAACATTTGTCTTTCCATTTCTGGCTCACTCCACTCAATGTAATTTCCTGAAGGCTCACCTGTGCTGCCACATACATCTCAAATTCACCTCTTCTTATAGCTGAATAGCACAGTATTCTATGCATTCACCAAATACTGTCTATCCATTCATTGATTGATGGACACCCAGGTGGGTTCCATATTTTAGCAAACCTGAATAATGCCACCAGGACCACTGGCCCTGCTCTCAGTACCTCTGAATACATTGCCAGCAATGGGATTGTTGAATTATAAGGCAGCTCCACACCCAGCTTCCTGAGATACCGCCAAACTCTCCTCACCATGGCCTCACCACTCCACACTCCCACCAACACATACACTCCAGCACATGCAGTTCTCTGCCTTTGAATTATGGTCATTCTATAAGGAGTGAAATGGTATCTCATTGTAGACTTGATCTGCATTTCCCCAAAAGCCAGCAGCACTGATCTTCCCCCCATGATTCTTCTGGCCATTTTATCTCCTCTCTGAAAGAATGTCCACAAAAGTCTAATTTTTTAATTGGGTTGCTTGTCTTTTTATCATTGAGTTATATCATCTTTTTATATAATATAGATATCAAACCCTTATAAGATATGTGGTTTCCAAATATTTTCTTCCATTAAGTAGGCTGCCTTTTTACTTTCTTGACAAAGTCATTTGAAGAACAGAAGAGTTTCATTTTGAGGAGGTCCCGTTTATCGATTTTTTTCTTTCATTGTTCCTGCCTTGGGTGGAAGACTTAAAAAATGACTGCCTACCACAAGGTCTTGAAGGTGTTTCCCTACATTTTCTTCTAGGAGTTTTATGGTTGTAGCTTTTATATTTAGGTGTTTGATCTATTTTGAGTTAATTTTTTGTATAAGGTGTGAGATAGGGGTCCTTTTTATTTCTTTTGAATATGATATCTAGTTCTCCCGGTGCCATTTGTTGAATAGACTGTTTGGTCCCAGCTAAGTAGTTTTGGCAACATTGCCAAAAATCATTTGATGGCATGAGTCAGCTGCTGCTTCCACATAGCTACTATGGTCAAAAAGGAGACCAGAATGACAGTTTTCCCTGATGGTCTCCATTCTGTTTGCTCTAACTGATCTGTAACATTTCTGGAAAAGTCAGTTTCCCTTGTAAATGCCATTTCTCATCTGTGCTGAATGAAGATTCCAGGATGACTGTAGAATGATTCCCTTCAGGGGAGTGAGGATTCGAGGTATCATGTCCAGGTGTTGAAAGGAATTGAAAGGCAATATCCTCAGGAACTGGTTACCCCTGAGTTTCCACACAGTATTAACAAGTCTGAAGATATCAGCTTATTGCTGGAGCAGATCTCTGAAGCCTAGAAAGCTATCCTCAACTGTGATTATGGACCTAGACTTAGGAGAAAATTTGGGAAGAAGTAGGCTAAAAGACACTGTGCTGATTATTAACTGAAAATTGTGAGTACAGCAATTAGAGTCCTTTGCTTTTTGCTTAGTGCTTATTTATGTCTGGCATGTTGGTGACCAATAAAAGACTACTATATGGGTAAAAAATTATTTGATGGTAAATACGAGGGTTTTATTCTGAGTTCTCAATTCAGTTACATTGGTCAATATGTCTTTCTTTATGCCAGTACCATGTTGTTTTTACCACTGTAGCTTAGTATTATTCTTTAAAGTCAGGAAGTAAAAGTCTTCCAACTTCATTCTTCTTTTTAAACATATTTTTGGCTATTTGAAGCCCTTTACCCTTACAAATAATTTTGATAATTGGCTGTTCCATTACTGCAAAAACGGCTGTTGGGATTTTAATTAGGATTATATTGAATTTGTCAATCAGTTTTGGTAGAATTGACATCTTAAGGATGTTTTGTTTTCCTATACATGAAAACAGAATGTCTATCCATTTATTTAGGTCTTCTTTGGTTTCTTTTAACAATGTTTTCTAGTTTTCTGAATACAGGTCCTTTATCCTTGGTTAAGTTTATTCTTAAACTGTGATTCTTTGAGTTGTTGTTATAAATAGATTTTTTTTTCTGATTTCCTCCTGAGATTGCTTATCAGTAGTATATAGAAACACTATTCATTTTTGCATTGTAATCTTATATCCTGCCACTTAGCTGAACTCATCAATGAGTTCTAGTAGCTTTTTATATGGATTTTTCAGGATTTTCTAGATATAAGATCATCTCATCAGTGCATAGCAAAAGTTTTACTTCTTCCTTTCCACTTTGGGAAAATTTTATTTCTTTTTCTTGCATACTTGCCATAGCTAGAACTTCTAGCACAATACTGAATAATATTGGTGACAGTGAACACCCTTGTCTTGTTCCTGATCTCAGTGAGAAAGCTTTCAGTCTTTCACTGTTCAGGACATTGCTAACTGTGGGTGTCTCATGTATGCACTTTATCATGTTGAGAAAGCTTCTTTCTATTCCTATCTTTTGGAGTGCTTTTATCAGGAAAGGATGCTGTATTTTGTCAAATGCCTTTTCTGCATCAATCAAGATGATCATGTGATTCTTCTTCTTCAATCCATTAATGTGGTTTATTACACTTGATTTTTTGGTGTTGAACCACCCTTGCATTCCTGGGATAATACCCACAAGATCATGGTGCATAATTCTTTTAATGTGCTTTTGGATTTGGTTTGCAAGTATTTTGCAGAAGATTTTTGCATCTATATTCATTAGAAAGATTGGTCTATAATTTTCTTTTTTCATAGTAACTTTATCTGTTTTTGATATTAGGGTATTTTTGCTTCATAGAATGAGTTTGGTAGCATTTCTTCCTGTTCAATTTTTTGGAAGAGCTTGAACAAGACTGATAATAAGGCATCTTTGAATGACTGGTAAAATTCACCTGTGAAGCTATCTGGTCATGGGCTTTTCATTTTGGGGTGGTTTTTGAGACTGTTTCAATCTCTTGTGATTGGTTTGCTGAAGTCTTCTCTTTCTTCTAGAGTTAGTGCAGGATATTTGCATGTTTCTAGGAATTTGTCCTTTTCATCTATGTTTGTAGTTTTTGATATACAGTTGTTCATAGTATCCTTTTATGATCTCACATTTCTATGGGGTCAGTAATAATGTTCCCCTTCTCCTTGTATTTTTTATTTTTTTATTCTGCTTCATTCTGTGTTTAATTGCATTCACATATATATTCCAGTTCTCTTAATCACATTGACAATGTTGTGTTACCATCACCACCATCTATGTCCAAAGTATTTCCATTGTTCCACATAGTACTCTGTACATTTTATACCTTAACTTCCCATTCCCTATCCCCACTCTGTCCCCTGGTTACATATATTCTAGATTTTGACTCTATGATTTTGCTAATTCTAATTAATTCATATCAATGAAATCATTCAATATTTGTTATTTTACATCTGTTTTCTTTGACTAAATATGATGTTGTCAGAATTCATCCATGCTGTAGTATATGCCAGGACTTCGTTCCTTTTTAAGGCTAAATAATATTCCTTTGTAGGTGTATACCACATTTTTTTATCTGTTCATCAGTTGATGGACAGAGTATAAGTCCTGGCTCTTTTCTTTAGCTCCTTGAACAAGTTTGGCAATTGTTAATAATGCCACTATGAAGTTACCAATGTGTAACTATCTGTTGGTTTCTCTGCTTTCAATTTTTTGGGTATATACTTAAAAGTGTGATTGTTGGTTCCTATGTTAGTTTCTATATTCATCTTACTGAGGAGCTACCAAACCATCTGTCACAGTGGCTGCACTATTTTACATTGCCATCAACAATGAATGAGTGTTCCTATTTCTCTGCATCCTCTCCAACACTTATAATTTTCTATTTTTTAATAGTAGCCATTCTAATGGTTGTGAAATGGTCTCTCATTGTGGTTTTGATTTACATTTCCTTGATGGCTAAAGATGTTGAGCATCTTTTCATGTGTTTTCTAGCTATTTGTAGATCTTCTCTGTAGAGATGTCTTCTCAATTCCTTAGCCAATTTTTAATTGGGTTGTTTGTTTTTGTTGCTAAGCTGAAGGATTTATTTATATATTAGGGATATTAAACCTTTATCCAATATATCATGTCCAAATATTTTCTCCTGTTGTGGAGGATATCATATTACTATCCTGATAAAGTCCTTAGAGACATAAAAATTTTAAATTTTGGTGTGATCCCATTTACCTATATTTTCTTTTTCTTTTTTAATTTTTTTTTTTTTTTTGCTTGTGCCTTGAGACTTAAGTTTAAGAATCCATTTTTTAACACAAGGTACTGTGTGTTCTTCCTTACATTTTCTCCTAAGAGTTTGATATTTCTGAGTCTTATCTTTAGCTCTTTGTCCCAGTTTGGGGTGATTTTTCATAAGTTTTGAAATAGAGGTCTTCTTCATTTTTTTCAAATGATGAAGAGATTATTTTATCTTATTTGAGTGGTCTTTGTCCCTTGGCCAAAAATCATGTGGCCCTAAATGTGAGTGTTGTTTTCTGAGCTCCATTTTGATTGATGTATATGCCTGTCCTTGTGTCAATATCAAGCTGTTTTGATTATTGTGGCTTGGTAGTAACTTTTAAGAATGGGAAGTGTAATTACTCCAACATCATTCTTCTTTTCCAAGATAATTTTGGTTATTTAGGGCCCCTTACACTTCTGTATAAATTTAATGATTTGCTTTTCCATTTCTGCAAAGAAGGTTGCTGGAATTTTGATTAGGATTGTATTGAATCTATGAATCATTTTGGGTAGGATTTTAGCAATATTTAGTCTTCCAACCCATGAACATGGAGTATCTTTCCATATATTTAGGTCTTCTTTCACTTCTTTCAGCAGTGATTTGTAGTTTTATGTGTACAGGTTCTTTACATCCTTGGTTAGATTTATCCCTAGATATTTTATTCTTTTAGTTGCTATTGTAAATGGAATTTTAAATTTTTTTCTTGATTTCTTCTTCTGATTGTTCATTGTTTGTGCATAGAAACACTACTGATTTGGGGGTATTGATTTTGTACCTTGTCACTTGCTTAATTTCATTTACTAGCTCAAGGACTTTGTTGTTGATTTTTTTAGGATTTTCTGTATATAGGATCTTGTTGTCTGCAAATAGGGAAAATTTTACTTCTTCCTTTCTAATTGAGATAATTTTATTTCTTTTAATTGCTTAGTTTCTATTGCAAGAATTTCCAATACAATGTTGAAGGACAATGGTGACAATGAACATACATGTCTTTTAACTGAGCTTAGATGCAAAGCTTTCAGTATTTCACCATTAACTAGGATGTTAGTTATGGATTTTTCACATATGCTCCTTGTCGTGTTCAGAATTTTGTCTTCTATTTCTAGTGCTCTAAGTGTTTTTACCCAGAAGGGATGTTGGATTTTGTCAAATGCCTTTTTGGTCAATTAAGATAATCATGTGGTTTTCCCCCTTTATTCGGGTAATGTGGTGCATTACATTAATTGATTGTCTTATGTTGAACAGCCCTTGTATACCTGGTGTAAATCCCACTTGGTCTTGGTGTATAATTCTTTTACTAAGCTGTTGGATTCAGTTTGCTAGTGTTTTACTGAGAATTTTGCATCTATATATATAACAGATATTTATTTTCTTGTAGTATCTTTATCTGTTTTTGGTGTGCATGTGATGACCTCATAGAATGAATTAGGGAGTGTTACCCCTCTTCAATTTTTTGAAAAGAGTTTGAGCAGAATTGGAGGTAATTTTCTTTGAGTGTTTGGTAAAATTGCCCTGTGAAACCATCTGTTCTTGTTTTTTTATTGTTGTTGTGAGGTTTATGACTACTAATTCAATCTCTTTACTAGTAATTGTTTTTTGAGAGCTTCTATTTCTTCTTAAGTCAGTGTAAGTATTTCATGTGTTTCTTAGAATTTCCCCATTTCATCTAGGTTACTAATTTATTGGTGTACAATTGTTCCTAGTATCTTCTTAGATTTCTTACTATTTCAGCAGGGTCAGTAGTAATGTTCCCCTTTTCATTTCTGATTTTCATTATTTGCACCCTTTCTACTTTTTTTCTTTGTCAGTGTAGTTAATGGTTTCTAAATTTTATTGGTCTTTTAAAAGAACTAACTTTTGGGTTTGTTGATTCTCCTATTGTGTTTTTTCCCTCCCTCTATTTTATTTATTTTCACTCATTTTTTCTTTCTTTCTTCTGATTCTTTTGGATTTAGTTTGCTCTTTCTTTTGTACTTCTTTCAGTTTTGAGGTTAGGTATCTTATTTGAAGATTTTCTTCTTTTTTAAGGGAAGCATTTAGAGCCATATATTTGACTCTCAGCACTGCCTTTGCATCAATATATAAGTTTTGGTATGTTGTATTTTCATTTTCATTCACTTCAAGATATTGCCTAATTTCCCTTGTGGTTTCATTTTTAATCCTTTGGTTGTTTAAGAGTATGTTGTTTAATTTTGACATATTTGTGAATTTCCCACTTCATAGGATAGAAAACTATTAACCATGCAGCTAGTAACCAAAAGAGAGCGGTGGTAGCTATCTGATAAACTAATATAGATAAAATAGACTTAAAGTAAAAAACAATTACAAGGGCCAAAAATGGTCATTATATACTGATAAAGGTGTCAGTTCAACAAGAAGACATAACAGTTATAAATATATATACACTTAACATCACAACCCCAAAATATATGAATCAAATACTTACAGATTTGAAAGGAGAAACTAATGGTTCTATATTAATGCTAGGAGATTTTAATACACCATTTTCAATAATGGGTAAAACAATTAGTCAAAAGTTCAACAAAGAAATACAAGCTTCAACAATATTTTAAACTAACTAAACCTAACATATATATAGTATACTTCACACAACAATAACAGAATACATTCTTTTTAAGTGCACAAAGATCATTCCCCAGGAGAGACCATATGTTAAAACATAAAACAAGTTTCATGAATTTTAAAAAACTGAAATCATACAATATATCTTCTCTGACCATAAAAAATGAATTGGGAAATTAATAACAGAGGAAGAAAAAAATAACAGAAGGAGAAATGGGAAATGTCTTTGTTTCTTTGAATTAAGGGAGTCTCTTACGGACAGCATATATTTGGAACACACTTATTTTATCCATTTTGCCAATCTTTTCCTCTTGACTGGAAAGTTTAATCCATTTACATTTAAATCCACTAGTGGTAATGCAGGACTTTTTTCTGCCATTTTGTATTTAGCCTTTGCATTTCTTATACTTTTTTTTGCCACTAAATTCTTCTGTTAATGCCTACTTTTATATTTATTGGATTTTTTTTTTTTTTTGCCATTTTACCAAACTGCATGCCTTCTCTTTTCTATCTGTATATATTTTTCATCTATTTTTCTTGTGACTACCAGGGAGTTAAAATTTAACATCGTAAATATATAACAATCATATTTGTTTTGATAACAACTTGACTTCAGTAGCATATACATGTATTTTCTTATATCCCACCAATTCCTCCACCTTTTATACTTCTTACCACTTATACCTTTGGACATTATATGTCCTGAACCATAGGATTATCACTACTTTTTATTAAAGATTTATTTTATTTATTTCTCCCACCCCTTTGTTGTTTGCACTTGCTGTGTCTGTTCATTGTGTGCTCATCTTTCTTTTTATTTTAGTAGGCACCAGGAATCGAACCCCAGGAACTCCCATTTGGGAGGGAGGCAATTAATCACTTGAGCCGCCTCTGATTCCTGCTTTGTTGTGTCTTTCATTATGTTTTCCTTCTTGTGTCTCATGTTGCATCATCTTGTGTCAGTTTGCAGCACCAGCTTGTTGCATAAGATCACTGTCTTGCTTGTCTTCTTTAGGAGGAACTGGGAACCTAACTTGCGAGCTCCCATGTGGTAGGTGGACACTTTATCCATTGAGCCACATCTGTTTCCCTATCATTACTTTTTATGTATTTGCATTTTAGCACCTGTAGGAAGTAAGAAGTGGAGTTACATACCAAACAATACAATATAATAATATTGGCATTTATAAATACGCAAATGGTTACTTTTACTATAGGTCTTTATTTCTTCAAGCCACTTTGAACCACTGCCTAATGTCCTTTCCTTTCAGTCTGAGAAGCTCCCTTTAGAATTACTTGTAAGGCAGTCCTGGTAATGATGAACTACCTAATCTTTTGTTTAGCTGGAAATGTCTTTATCTCTCCCTCATTTTAAAAGGAAGTCTTACCAGATATGAAATTCTTGGTTGGCAGTTGTATTTTTTTAAGCAATTTAAGTATTTCAGCCAACAACCTTCTTGTTTCCAATGTTTCTCATGAAAAATAAGCACTCAATATAATTGGGGCTCCCTTGTACATAACACATTGTTTTTCTCTTGCAGCTTTCAGAACTCTCTCCTTGTACTTTGCATTCAGTAGTGTGATCAACATATGATGGAATGTGTTTTTCTTAATGTTTGCCCTGCTTGGTACTCTCTGAGCTTCTTGGAATGCATATTTTCTTCTTTTGATAAGTTTGGGAAGCTCTCTTTCATCATGTCTTTGAATACTCCTTCTGCCCCTTTCTCTTTTTCAACGCCTTCTGGGACTACCATAATTCCTATATTGGTAAACTTGATGGTATCCTAGAAGATTCTTAGGCCATTTTAGTTTCTTATAATTCTTTTTACTTTCTGTTCCTCACCCTTATTCATCTCAATTGTCTTGTCTTTGAATTTACAGATTTTTTTTTCTACCAGCTGCAATCTGCTTTTGAAACCCTCTCTGGGATTTATCATTTCATTTACTGTGGCCTTCAACCCCATTACTTCTGTTTGTTTCCTTTTTAAATTTTGTATCTCTACTAGGATTCTTATTCATTGTTTTCTTGACATCCTTTAGTTCTTTCTTTGTATATTTCTTCCTCTCCTTGAGAATTCTTAAGATCATTTTTTAAAGGCTTTGTGTGGTACCTCCACATTCTTAGCTTTGGTTGATGTTTTCCATTGCAACAATAGATTTCATGCAAGGGGGAAGTACCTTGGCTTATTATCCTGTTGCTGGTTATATTATCCTAATCGTCTATGTTGTTCTCTATGCTTTTGTGTAAGGAAACCTAAAGCATCCCATTCTCATTCATGGACAAGGAGAAAAAAAGGTAATTTGTAATTAGGGTACCCAGAACAAGAGTGTCTGAAAACTATGCTTTATTTCCTTATTTTGAACAGTTTCATCCCAAAGAAGGTTCTCAATTTTTTTAGCTTTAAACATTGCATATACAGATTGAGCTTTCAGAGAAAAAATTGAAATCCAACATCTACTATATCCTGAAGGCCAAAATATCCTCTTAATTTACATTTTGTCTTGGGTGAAGAGAAAGTTAGTATAGGAGACATTGGGGGTTAGGGAAAGATGGGGAAGAAAAAATGGGGCCCATATCAGTAGGCAATATGCATGATAAAGGGGTTGGAGTATTATCTAAAAGAGGATGATGTTTAAATTTTATTTCTTTGACTGAAAGGACAGGAATATGTATGGGACTTAGTTCCTTATCTTTGTTTGTTGTCAATTTGACCACTTTGGAAGAAAGATATGTGTGCTTAGATTAACCCAAGGAAATCTCTTCCAAGAAGATGGATTGGGACAACGAGGACTAATAAAAATTGATGAATGTCTTGATAAGGTCCTTATTAAAAGGGAATTGGTAAGGATTTAAAGATGTTCATGGGTGTGTTGAAGAGTTGCACCATTTGAATTGTTTCTGTACTCTAAGGAGGAGAGTTAATGAGGATGGTGGGATTTAAGACACAGAAGAAGTCCCCAGTATCTCTTAGAGCCTATTATACACTCATTTCCAATTATCAGATCTAGTTCAACTAAAGATGTGACCTGAATAATTGGAAAGCCCTCTGTTGTATTTCAGGAGCAGCCATAGCAGTCACATTGAAAGGCACCTTGCTTTGTTAAAGGGCAAAGAGAGCATTGAGGCACTTGCTGCTGTTTTCAGGATTTTTTATTTTTTATTTTTTGGCACTCTCTTGTCCAATGTCCAGATTGTTAACAGTAATTACAAGTACCAGTGCTCTGAATCCTGGGAGTCTGGTCCTCCTCCCAGCCCTGAGGCATGTTCCAGCCAAACTCCAGCATGTACTGTCCAACCTCTACCCTGCCCTGAGGAATCTGCCTTCCAACACTTGCCTGAAGAGATTAATACAGTCTCAGCAGATGAAAATGCAAAAGAATGCCCTGAGGTCATTAGCTTGCAAAGCATTTCTAATTCTTTTCCATACCCCCCCACCACCCCTCTTGTCTTCTAGACCTATTACTAAACTACAATCACAAGACCCCAAAGGCAATGTACAAAGTGTGACCCATGAGGAAGTATGTTATACTCTAAAAGAACTGCATGAGTATTCTAACTTATATAGACAGAAATCAGGGGATTATGTGTGGGAATGGATACTAAGAGCATGGGAAAATGTTAGAAGGAATATAAAGTTGGATCAGGCTGAATTTATTGATATGGGCCCACTAAGCAGAAATTCTGGATTTAACGCTGTATCTCAAGGGATTAGAAAGAGCTCTAACAGTTTGTTTGGGTGGTTGACTGAAAAGTGGACCAAAAGAATGCCTAGAATGTCTGAGACTGAGATGCCCAATTTACTCTGGTATTGAATAGAAGAGGGAATTCAAAGGCTTAGAGAGATTGGAATGCTGGAATGGATTTTTCATTTATGCCCTGCCCACCCAAACCAGGGATGTCTAGAAGACACACCTTTAACCAGGAGTGTGAGGAACTAATTTGTAAGACTAACTCCATCTTCCCTGAACAGATCTGTGGTTGACCTCCTCTGTAGTCCAGATATTACTGTATGGAGGGCTGTAATGGAAGTAGAGTTCTTAAACATTATGGGGATGATCAGATCTCAAGCTGGTAAAAGTTAAGTATTAGCAATTAATCACTAAAGAAAAGGTGAGCGTGAAAGTCAGACTAAAAGAAGCAATCAAAAAAGCCCGAGTAAAAAAGAGCTATGGTGTTGGCTAATAGATCATGGGGTACCTATAAGTAAAATACGTGGGCAGTCTACTTAATTCCTACTAGATCTGTACAAGAAGAAAAGTTCTAGGTCGAGTGAACAAAACCCTAACTTGAGTTATGACACAGAGAATCAAAGCCCCTTAATCATTCCCAGACTTGAGACAGTTTAAAGACCCAGAGTCCATCAAATAAGGAGAAGGCCAGGTCCCCCTGGGAAAGGATCCTGTTGCATTGCCAAAAATTTGTACTGTTTATCTTCCTCCCACCCTTCCCCAAGGAGACCTATGGTCTTTTACCAGAGTAACTATGCGTTGGGAAAAAGGAAATGATCAGACATTTTGGGGATTATTAGACAATGGCTCAAAAGGGACATTAATTCCAGGAGAACCAAAACATCACTGTGATTCACCAGTCAGAGTAGGGGTTTATGGTGGTGCAGCAGTTTGATATTATTTATGAATTTTTTAAAAAAAATATTGATTATGTTTGTAAACTGGTCTTTTCCTTTGGGTGTGATACCCTTTGATTGTATTAAATTCAAAGGTGTTAAGTTTACTTAATTAAATCAATTTAAGTCTTTTGATTTGACCACATCAGTAGAGCATGGCTTAGGGTTGAGTCCTTGCCTCATTTGTGGGCTAAATAAATGGAAACTCAATGAAGAACACACACAGAAGAAGATACAGAAGAAGAATAGAGAGAACTTTGTCTGTTTTTATCCTGGAGCCCTGGAGAGAGATGAGCCATTCACCTGAGAGTTTACAGATGACCTTGTGAAGAGAAAAGAGTAGCTAAGCCTGGAAAGAAATGAGCCCTATACCAGCTTACAGCTGAGATCAGAAGAAGCTATGACCATGGAAACTTAAGAGGAAGAAGGAAGGCTGAAACTTTGCAGAGATTAGCAACCATCTTTGTTGAGAAAGTACCTCTTATGGTATCTTGGGTTGCATTCTTTAAGGCCTTGTAACTGTAAGCTTTGACCCCAAGTAAATACCCTTTATTAAAACCAATGGATTTCTGTTGCTTTGCATCAGGACCCATTTGACTGACTAATAGAGGAGGTCTGGTGATTGATATAGTTTTAGCTCAGGTCTGTCTTACAGTGGGTCCAGTAAGTCCCTGGTCCCATTTGGTGGTTATTTCCTAAGTTCCAGAATTCATAATTGGAATAGACTTACTCAGTAACTAGCAGAATCCCCACAAGGGATCCCTGGCTTGTGGAGTGAGGGCTATTATGATAGGAAAGACCAAGTGGAAGCTACTAGAACTGCCCCTACCTAGAAAAATAGTAAATCAAAAGAAATACCAGATTCCTGTAGGGATTGCAGAGATTAGTGCCACCATCAAGGATCTGAAGGATGCAGGGGTGGTAATTCCCACCACATCCCCATTCAACTTTCCAATTTGGCCTTTGAAGAAAATAAATGGATTGTATAGGGTGATAGTAGATTACCTTAAACTTAACCAGGTGGTGACTCCAATTGCAGCTGCTGTCCCAGATGTGGTATCACTGTTTGAGCAAATCAACACATCCACTGGTACCTTGTATGCAGCTATTGATCTGGCAAATGCTTTTTTCTCAATTGCCATTAGTAAGGACCACCAGAAACAGTTTACTTCATGTCACATGAGATAATTTTATAAAATCTCAGTATTTACAGATATCTCCTGTTGATTCTGTTTCCCTAGAGAACCCTGACTATTACACATAGTTCTTCTCAAAGGCTGTTAACAAAAGTAGAATTAAAAAGGTAGAGTTTTCATAGTTAATATGGTCAAGACCTGAGAATTGTTTTTAAAGGTGCTTTTGAGCCTGTTATAATATTCATACATAGGCTTATGGAGTATCTGTGTACATTGTTGAATTTTTCTCCAATCAATAATTTGAGGAAAAATTTCAAGTATGACCTTATGAGGTTCCTTAGCTAGCTTAAATGTTTCAATTTGTCAGTAGTTCTTGAAAATTCATTTAAGAGATCTTTCCAATTCACTTTGTTTATCCAGTCCTTGCCATGATCTTCACCAGCAGTCCTGTGAGCTAAATGGCAAAGGTTTGAGTATCCAGGCTCATAAGTCTGAATGATAAGATTGAATTATTTTGCAAAACCCACTGTGTCTTCCATAGAGTATCACTACAGAATAAGAGTTTGGCTAGGCTAGGATACAGAGGAGAAAGAAAGGAGGTGCTTAAAGAAGGTTTAGAACAGTCAGAACCAGGAGTTCCAGATAATATTTCAAGGTTGATAGTGTGCTTAGATAAGTCTTTGTTTATCTTTGTTAATTTAGTATTTGTTTCTTGAAAAGGCAATTTTAGAATTATTTCTACAATTGGAAGCTTCCAAGTACCAGTTAAAATAAGTGCCCATTTGAGTTGCTTAGTTTTAGAAACTCTATTTTCTAGTAGAATGTGCAAATATACCAATTTAGTCTTATCAGAAAATTCCCATTGTGAACATTTTGATTTAAGATTTTCTCTAATGCACCAGGATGAGTGGGATAAGAATTTACATGATACAGGACCATAATTTTTGCACATGAAATCAGCTGGTGTGCTAGACGGCAGTGCATCCTTAGAATTCTTAGAATTAGAACCCATTATTTTAGCTAGTTCTGATTGTGAACAATCCTAAATCCTAAAGCTGAGAGGAATTGTCGTGATTTTGGGCAAGTGTGATGCTTTACAGTGAGCTTTTCATGAAATACTTGTTTTAACTGGAAAGCAGCCTGTGGTCTAGTTTTCCAACCAATGACCAGGTGTCCTTAGCTGAATAAAAATTGTCTTAAGGATGGCAGTTGACCTAGCAACTTAGTGTCAATCTAGCCTGTCCATCACCACCTTATACTTTCATGGGAATCTTGTTCTTTGGAAGCTAATTTTTCTCCTAAAAAGATGGTGTGCACTCTAATAACATTTAAGTGCTCATCCCATGCCCGCCAAGATAATTATTTGATTGCTCATGGTAAGAACATAAGTCAAATTGATTATTAAGGAGGCATTACTCTCCTGAAAAAGAGTTCAACACCAAGGGGAGAATTTTTAAAGTCCCATTCAAGTACATACCAGAAAAGGAAATTTTCCTTGTATACCAAAAAGGGCAGACATAAAAGGGCTAATGGACCAGCCAAACCAAAAGAAAAAATGCACAAAAGGACTGCTTCCACTAGCCCAAACCAAAAGAATCAAAGTTCAAATAAAAAAAAAAGGATGCTTACACCAGACCAAAACGAAAGCACCAAAGATGAAATACTTTTAACCAGAATACACCCAAAGAAAGACCAGAACCTTAATCAAAAAGAGGGAAATTTGGAAACAAGAGGACTTATTGACAGGCCATCAGGGAGAAAAGAGACCTCAAGGGCCTCTTGCTGGTACCATACTTGAGTCCAACACTGGCTTGGAGTCAAATCAGTGGTCACTTTACATCTCACTTTTGACCCCATGTAATGTCAAATGAGAAACAACTAACTTAACTGCAATGCAACAAAGACATTAATTTGTAATTTGAGTCTTATAAAAGCAATTCAGGGATCACAGATTCAGGTAGCAACGCAAATAGTGTCCTGTCCTGGCACTCCTCTGCAAGGGTTTTTAAAGAAAAAGAACCTGTTTAGATAAGTTGTTTGTGGTTGGTGGATATTTGGGGCACACCAATTGTCCTTCAGGTTAGATAGTTTACTGAGTTCTTTATCTTGTGGTTTGATTGAAGTGTCTGGATGTGATTAGGGTTTTGAGGAAAATTTTTTAAGGCTCTGTGTATTTTGGCAGTTTGTGATATTTGCATAAAAGTAAGCTTAAAATGACCCTTCCACTCTATTTTTAATCTCTTAGTTATAGTAAATGCCTTAGTTTGCCACAATGCTGCTGATGCAAAGCAATTGAAATGCGTTAGCTTTTATAGGGTAAAAAAAGCTTTTAAGCTTACCATTCTGAGGACATGAAATGTCCAAATCAAAGCCTCAGCAGAGATGCTTTCTCACCAAAGTCAATCGCTCATGATCCTGGGATCCTACAATGTGGTGAATCAAGATGGCAGCCAATCTCTGCCAAGATCCATGTCTTCCCCTCTGGGCTCATCATCTCCCAGATCCCAACTGTGGCATAGGGCTTGTCTCTTTATGGGCCTCCTCTCTCACTCTCAGGTACTCTACTTTCTCCCCAATTTCAGCTGTGGGCTATTAAGCATATGGCTAGGCTTTTCTCCTCAACCTTAAACAGGTCCCTAGGCCTAGCAATGTTTCCTGGTATATACTAACATATTTTACATTTTAACCAGTATATGGACATAAACAAACATAATCATATATTTAATATTATGGATAGAGTCTCGGTATTCCGTTCTATTGATTCCAATTTTTTTCACCCATGCTATGCTTTATATATAATTCTTCATATTATGAACAAATCTGTTGGGTTAAATTATATGTACATAACTTATTTCCAGGTGTTTCTTTAAAATATGTCCTTAAAAATGGACTTGAGGGACAAAATTATTTGCTCATAAATGAGATCATCATGGAGTTCTAACCAAGTGCTAGAAACTTTTCATATCTAATATACTACTGGAGTCTATACTATATTTCATATATTATTGCATATATCTAAAGTTTTTATTAATAATCTCATTATACAAATGTAGTTAGCAATCTCTAGATTCTCAAAGACATTAATTTTCTGTTGACTGCAAAGCACTTACTCAATAAGTTCTAGATCACAAATCCCTCATAAAAAGTAATTCTCTTGGTTAAGTTAAAGAAGGCTAATATGTGTTGACAATAAAGTAGTGTTTGGAAATTCAAAATTAGTGTTCCATAGATTTTTATATTTCTAAGTAAAGAGAAAAGTCATCCAAATAATATGTCTAAACAAAGATAGGATTCAATGTAGGTGGTCTGGGCAGATAGAAGCACATAGGAAGGGGTCCAATTAGGAGGTAGATAGTTACATGATTTTTGACACATCATATATATATGGGTGTGTGTGTGTGTGTATAGATGTATGTATGTATAATTTCTTAAAAGCAAAACAAGTTTAGATTTCAACCATATTTGTTGGGTTTTTAAGTCTTTCTTTTTTACAGAATTACTTGTTAACTTCAATTATCTTCTTCTCATCTCTGACCTCTGAGGAGATGGGAAAGCCCTGGGGTCACACAATTGTAATTTTGTATTCTGGTGTTTTATCCATGATTTCTGAAAAGTTATTTTTTTTTAAAGATTTCTGAAGTTATTTTTTTTTCTTCTTAATAATCAAAAAACAAATGCTACCTTAATCCCTAAATTTTTACTGTTCTCAGATTATTTTTGTGTTGGCTTCAGCAAGTAGGCTGTGGTTTTCTCTTTCATGACCACTTCTAATTGCCAAGCTCAGTATTTTCACAGTTAAATAATTCCTAATTGCAAACAAACTGTGGAACTGCCCAGAGAAGATGTTATCTATAAACCTAAATTAAAAAATGGAATGTATATGGATTAGTATGAAGAGTAAGTGACATGGACACTATATTGCACAATTATAAGGAGCAAAATGAAAATAAGGATAATTGTTTCTCCTGAAGCTTGCAAAGTGGCAACCTGGGGGATTCTCTCTGTATTTGTTCAGGATTGTAGGTATTTATAATATTTGAGTTATTTCTTGATATCAACACAAAGATTGTTGTGTGTTCATTGAAGATCTACTCTAGATTTATATTTCAAAATAATGTACAAAAGTCAAGCACATACCATGTAAAATCTATTTCAATGCATTTGATTTAATTGTGACTAATCCAGTGATTGCAAAATTTGAATGTAAAAAAAAAGTAAGATGTATTAAGCATGTGCCATTTTATGCACTCCAATACTAAAGATCATTTCCTGTTTCTTTTAAAATCCCATTTGGAAGTAAACAGGAATAAGATTTTGTTTTTGTGGTTATTTACCTTGCTTTAACTAAAGTTGTGAGACTCATTAGATGAAAACAAGTGAAACTAATATATTTTTAACATTGAGAGAAGTGATTTAGGTAACAATTTTAATGTCTTTTCACTTTTCATTGGCATTCTTGCATGACGATCCCAGTACTAAAATACTACATATATTCCTGTGAGAGATATTGTTAAGGCACAGCACAAACCACTTGAGAAATTGCTAATAATTGTCTCCCAGGTAACCACAAGAAGCTGATGGACTTGTATTACCCAAGAGCTTTGTTCCCCTTATCTACTTCTCTAGTGCATATTTGGAGGAGTGATGGGGGGTGTGTCCTTCTTCACCTTCTGATTCTTTTCCAAACCATTTTCCCTTCCAGTGCATCTGTGTCTTCAAGGCACATTCTGTTTAGGCAGGACTCAGACTTAGCTTCCTATACATTTCTGCCCCCACAGAAAGCTTAATCTAATTTCCCTCCAGCTCTCCCCATTAAAACTTGAGCTTGCGTAACTAATTCATTATTACATATTAGATAACCCCATTAAAACTTGAGCTTGCATAACTAATTCATTATTACATATTAGATAATTTAATGTAATTCAGAATGGCACTTTTATCATTGAAATCAATGTCTTGAGGAGGAATGTAGGCATCAGATGCTTGCCTATGAGAAATATGTCTATTTTAAGGCTTTCTGGTGACCTTACTGCCACTAAGATAATACTATGTAATCAACTGTCTAGATATAACACCTCCTTCTCAGAAAATAGTTGCCTGACCCTGAGGCCTGGGCTACTATGAAACAATATTCATTACATGCTATTAATAACAAAATGCATTGTATCCTTTGTCGTTATCTCCCGGGCGAGGGGTGATCAGTGGCCCGGGGCGACACAGGCAAGATATGGGCCGTTCGGCGTGCACTCCGAAGCGGCTAGGGTGAGGAGGTTCTCAGAGAGCTGAATCCTCTCCTGAAACTCTCTGGTCTCCACAGGTCGGGCGTGGGGGAACCTGGTGTGCTGGGAGCAGCGCGGTAAAGAGATACC
>JAQZBX010012667.1:0-40901 GCA_029593785.1 Cabassous unicinctus | reverse complement strand
ATTTCCTTTAGAATTTAGAGAGCTCCTTTTGAAATGTTTATGCAAATATTGGCATAACATTTTACACTCAAAATTATATAGCATGGCAATATATGCAGCAATAATTAAAATAAAATGGAGAAAAGGAAAAATTCCATCCAATTTAAACAGTTTAAGATATGGCTCACTACAACACATAGAACATCATAAAAAGTAAGGATTCTTCTCTTCCTCCCTCCCCCTTCCCTCTAGGCCCACAGAGACTACCAGGATTTACTCCTTAAAGGACAAGATTCTTAGATACTTGCAACAACGCTGAGGGCTGGACACATTAGTCTGTACTCCCCAATTAGGAACTGCCCATGCTTTCGAGAGACACACCCCCTTCTGTTAGAGAACATATCGGCCTCTCCAGGGGGAGTATTTGGGGGCAATGGAAGTATTCTGCATGATCATGCAATGATGGATACAGGCCATGTTAAATTTCATCAAAAAATTATGAAAGTGTGTGGTTTAAAATTTAAACCATAATGTAAACCATTGACCATGGTTGGTAGCTATGTTTCAATATGTATACATCAGTTGTAACAAAAGTACCATCCACATGTGAAAGGATTATTAATAGGGAAGGGGGAAATGGGAGAGGATGTTGGGTATATGGGAGTCCCCTATATTCTGTATGTGGCCTTACTGTGACCTAAAACTTCTTTGAAGACAATGTTTTTTTTAAAAAAGTAAGACACTGGGGAAGAAATGGAAGAAAATTCCACTGTACATACAGGGCAAATGATACTACAGTGATGAAAGGAAAAATGTCAAAAAAATATTTCTTTTATTTTATTTTTTAATGTTTTTCATTTTTTAACACCCCAATATTTTTTTACTTTATTTTAGTTTTAGTTTCTCTAAATTATTATGTATTTTGTTTCTTATGTTTAAATCTATCATTATTTCATTTTCCTATTAAATGAATTTGGCAGTATTCTTGGATTCATTTTTGAAGAGGTTTTGAATCACAGAAGGGTTACAACTATGGCAGGGGAGGATCAATGGGGTGGGGTGTTAGTGATGGAGGATACATGGGAAGAAGTTCACCTGGGCATACATATATGATATATAAATATGTTCAAATATTCATGAAGCATTGCCACAGTGGGAGGAGATTCACACAACTCAAAGATTCTTGAATTTCCATCCTGGGGAGCTCTGCCACATTCTCTGATTTAAGAGCAATGATCCCCCAAGTGTATGGGCCATGACTAGTGAAGAAGGATGGTCCATTGATGGGCCCTTGATGTTGACAACTATGTTTGTGAGCCTTTTGCTCTTCAATTTGCAACTTAACCTACTGTTGGAGAGTGCCTAAGAGTTGCCTCCTGAGAGCCTCTTTGTTGCTCAAATGTGGCCTCTCTCTAAGCCAAACTCAGCATATGAATGCATTACCTTCCCCCCAGTGTGGTACATGACTCCGGGGATAAGCCTCCCAGGCACCAAGGGTTTACTCCCAAGCACCAGCTGGTGATACAACTGGATAAAAACCTTGAATAAAAGGGACGAAAGGTAAAGACAAATGAGTGTATATGGCTAAGAGATTTCAAAGTGACTTGGGAGGTCATCAGAGAGGTAATGCTTATGTGTGTCTCAGCAGGATCTCATAGACAGCCAAAGTAGATACTACCCCAGATAGTGGAGATCCTGAGGGCTCTGGAGACACCCAGGACCCATGATCATGGCAGATAGCTCCAGAGTTTGGGGCCTTGCCAGTGGCTCTACTTTGGAGTTTGTGCTCCCGAGTGTGACAGAGTTGGACTCAGATGTGACTTCTCTACACATGCCTCTTCTGTCCCTTTTATTTGAACTTATAGTTGGTGCTGGATTTGGTAGGTTTACATCCAATAGGCTTTAATTTCTGGGCTGTCCATGTGTCACCTGGGCCCTGAAATTGAATGGTGTTGCAAATACCTCCTCTCAAGTTCATTGGACTCATCCAGGACAACTAACAAGGAGCTGATGTTGGACAATGACCATCCCAAGGAACTGAGAGAGTCTACAAGGAGGAGAGAGTCATTCCCTCCCTCTAGGAAGACTGGGAAGTATTGTTTTGTTTTTATTTGAGACAACTCTCAGGAAGGCAACTAGCAGTCCTGGGCACTGCATATATTGTCACTTAATTTCATTAATGTCAAGTACAAAATAGCATGCTTTTATAAAAACTAAGTATCCTTAAAGTATATGTATTGATACTTACACTGAAGTATTTGAATCTCATCAGGCTTATTTAAAATCTTCTCTAGCTCTGTATTTTCATTTGTTATTTAGTAAATTACTAATTATCTATCAATATTTATTCTCTGTTCTGTTGGGGATTATGGAATCTCCCATCAAAATGTCGTCTGCATACGTAACATTCTGGCTAGACAATCCAATTTTCAGCATCTCTTGTAGCTAAGTTGAGAAACATGATGATGTTAAGCTAATGAGATTTTAGTGGATGTGATCAAAGATCTGGGTCACAATCACATAAGAAAGGTGATGACATCTGCAATCTTTTTCACTTTAGCCAGGCGAGAACCAGGCTTTGTAATTTTGTTCCATCAAAAACATATGCTTAAGAGCAATAGACTTGTTGTGATTCTGGCAATGGAAGAAATTATAGCATTGATGTGGAGGCAGTGGCCATTGGAGGCTCTGAGGGCAGAGGGAGGGAAAGACAGTTGTAATGTGGGGGCTTTTTCGAGACTTGGGAATCATCCTGAATGGCATTGCAATGACAGATATATGCCATTATATATATTCCCATAACCTGTCTAATTGTGTGGGACAGTGTAAACTACATTGTGAACTATGGTCCACGCTCAATGGCAATGCTCCAGGATGTATTTATCAATTGCAATGAATGTGCCACACTAATGAAGGATGTTGTTTATGTAGGAGGGTTTAGGAGGTGTGGGGAACAGGGCATATAGGAATCCCGATATTTTTTGTGTAACATTTGTGTTATCTAAGTATCTTTAAAAATATTAAAAAATATATTTAAAAAAAAGAGAAACAACCCAGGAAATGGCAGAAAAATGAGAGAAAAAACCTGGATATCTAGAAATGAAATTCCTTCATTTTGGACTGCCTAGCCTTTAAGCCTGTACATGAGAGTCAATCAATCAATCAATCAACCACTAAATAAAATAAAGCATCCTTTCATAGGACAGTTTTACACACATCTCACCTAAAGCAGCCTGCTCAGTTCCTAATACAGTTATGATTCTAAACTGTCAAAATTAATAACTTCATATTTCTGTAATTTAAAAATTTAATGATAGACCAAATTTAATTAATTTTTTTTTCTGTTCATCTCTTGACACAGGAGCTGCTCTTACTGGATTCTTCTACTCAAGAAGGGATTGTTAATGCTCTATTCCTTGGTTTTTGTTACATCACCATCAGCATGTCTTTAATAAAATGACTATTGAAATAAAAATTACATATAGGGAAGATAATAGAGTTCATTGAATTTCTCCCATTTTATTTTATTTTTTACTTATAATTCTAAAATTAAATTGCAATAAAAAGACTTTCTTAACTATATGGTCTATGAATTTTAATACATATATAGATTCTTGTAACTACCACCACATTTAAGTTCTAGAATAGTTTGCACATATTCCCAGTTGCTACTTCTTTGTAATCACACTAAATCCCAACTAACCCCTGGCAAATAACATTACGTTCACCATCACTATAATTTTGCCATTACAAGAAGGTCACATAAATAGAAACACACTAGATATCACCCAAAGGCCAGTTGAAGATATTTGAACCCAAATTGTTGCCTTTAAATAGTTTATTCCTTTTTATTGTCAAGTATTATATTTTATGATGTTCCACTATTGGTTTACTCTTTCTCATATTGAAGGACACTGGGGTTGTTTGTAGATTTTGGTGATCATAATTAGAGTGACTATAAATATATATGTTAGTTTTTGTATGAACATAAATTTTTATTTCTCTAATATAATTACCTCGCAGTGGAATATTGGGGTCTTATGATGGGCATTGATTATTCAAAACTGACAAAATTTTCCAAAGGGTCTGTGCCATTTTTACATTCATACAAGAATTGTAGGGGAGTTCCAGTTGTGACACATCCCTAGCATATTTTGCTGTTGTCATATTTTATTTTAGTCATGGTTTCTCAAGTAAGGTTAAATTAGTATTTCCATAAATTCTACTGCTGCTGAAAGTCTTTTCATGTGCTTTTCTCAATCCTTTATTCTCTTAGAGCGGTGTCTGTACATGTTATATTTATATTAGGGGAACATATTTGAAAATCACATAATGATGAGAGTCTTGTAACCAGATCTGGTTACAAGACTCTCATCATTATGTGATTTTCAAATATGTTCCCTTAATATAACTATTGCTCTTTTCATTCTTTCAGAAAACTTGCTTTTATTTTCATGAAGTCCAGTGTATTATTCTTTTCTCACATCATGATTTGTGCTTTTGGTGTTATTTCTAAGAACACTTTGCCTAACTTTATTCATGACGAATTACTTCTACGTATTTTTCCTAAAAATTTAACAGTAGTACAACCAATATTTAGAGTTAATCTTTTTCTATACACTTGTTGGTTTAAGAAGGAGTTCCTTTAATTTTGTTTATAGATGTCCAAATGTTCTCACATCAATTTTTCAAAATATTATTATTTTTCCCTTTGACTAGGTTGTATATAATCATCAAATATCAATTGCCCATATGTATATGGGTTTCAAGAACTCTCTGCATATGCCCATTGAGCTCTATATTTATCTGTTACTATGCCATAATATCATACCCTAGGGTAAGTCCTAAAATAAGATAGTGTGATTCATGTACATTTATTATTTTTTTTGAAAACTGTTTTACATATTCTAGTTTTTTTACTTGACCATGTATGTTTTAAAACAAGTTGGTCTAGATCCACAAAAAGCCTGATGATATTTTAACTAAATTCTGGTGAATGTATAGATCAGTATAAAAATCAACCTTTGTTATGCTTATTCTTGCAATCCTTAACCACAGTGTATATCTCAACATAAATATTTGATATATTACATCGAACATTTTTCAGTTTGCAGCCTATGGATTCTGTACATGTTTCATTTACATATATATCTTGATAATTTGTTTTCTGAAGTAATGTGGTTAATTGTAATATTCTTTTAATAATTTTTACTTTTATGTCTTATATTGCTATTATATAGAAATAAGATTGATTATTAGATATTTTATCTGAATTCTGGGTCCTTGCAAAACTGGCCTATTAGTTCCTAGAGGCTTATTTTTGTGTAGATTCCTTAAGACATTTATACCAAGATCATGCCTTATGTGAATGGGGTAAACTTTAGACATTTTTATGATCTCTCAGTGTTTTATTAACTTTTATGATTTTGTCCTACTTCTAGGGTTGGTGGGAATTGACATCCTTTCATTGTTCCCAATCCTAGTGTTTAAACATTCATCTTTCACTAAGTACATGATTTTAACAGTAGACTTTTTGTAGATGATCTTTATTTCAAACTTTCCTTCTATTCCTGGTTTACTGATAGTTATTATAGTGAATGAATGTTGAATTTTCCCAAATATTTTTCTACATCAATTTCTATGATCTTATTAATTTTTCTTATTTAGACTTAATATATGGAAACAATTGAAGTTTTTCCAGTATTGAACCATCTGTGCTTGCTCAGTAGAAAACTCACTTGGTTATTCTTTATTAATATTTGTGTTTGTTGCTCGGTTCAAGTTAATATTTTGTTAAGTATTTTTGTATCAAATGTTTGTGAAAGATATTTTTGGTGTTTACTTTTTACTCCTGCTTGTTTTGGTTTTGTTACTGGGGAATGCTGGTTTTATGAAATGATTTTATGCAAAAGAATATAAAACACTGATGTAATTTCTTCTTTAAGTCTTTAAGTATTTTTTAGAATCTGCCCCTGAAACCATCTAGAGTTCTGGGAAAGAAAAGTCCATTCCTGAGGATTAGTAGCTACAAATTCAAATTCTTCACAGTTAATTTTCTCTTCATTTTATTTATTTAAACTGGAGTGAATATTGGTAGTTGGTGATTTTGGAGGTATTGTTCCATTTCATCTAATTTATTAATTTTATGTTTATATTTGTAAATAACATTGCCTTATAATTGTCTTGTTTTTCTTTAAATATCTGTCTCCTTCATTTCCAACATTGGTAACTTAGGTCCAATATCTTTTTATCATTGCTAGTGGCCTTAAGAATTCCAACATTGACAATCTACAGGAGTTTGAATGAACTTCCCCTCTACTACCTTTGAAATAGACTTTCACCTCCTCCTGGGTTTTCAATTATGTGACTTAATGCAGATAATGCTATGTCCAGTCCACTTTGTCTAATTGTTTTTCACACTGTCTCATTTTTCTGCAATCAGTTACTCTGCCTTCAGGACTGATTATGGGAGCATGAGCCTGAGATGAATTCCCCAGCTCTGTTCCTCAGACTGCAACCCCATATATTGACACTGACATACATGCACCTCAGTATGTACACAGGGGCTACCATGCTCCCACTGGAACAGGGCCAGGAACCCACAATGGAAGCACAAGCTGGCTCCAACTCACATAGAGATGAGTTGGTGAGGAACCAGCAATTGTGCCATGATGTCTTTTTTTTGCTTTTGAAGATGCATATTCTTGTTTCCACTCTTGTCCAGTTAATGCAGTCATTTAACTGTTTTACATCGTTTTGAAGAAGTCTATTGTCTTTAAGATTCTTCTGCCACCTTTGCTCAAATGGGGTGGTAACAATGGCCACCCTCAGAGAAGTCCCTCAGGAATCTTAAGTAGCTAATCAAAAGCAGTGGTTAGCAATGAGACCACACACTGAGGAATTTGGATGATTTTTTCTTTATGTCCCACCCTGGCACCAGTTAGCTATGCCAGAAGCCCAAGCTTCAGAGCCCAGTGCTGCCTGTCATGAAAATGGCAGATGGGGTTTTATTGGCACTGCAGGGAGGCTGGAAATCACAGATATCACAGGTATTTCCTGTAACTTTCAGCCCCTTCCCCTTACTCCTCTCTGAAAGTTACAGAGTGTTCCACTGGACTCTGGAGTTAAAAATAGTTGTTTCACACAGTCCTGCATGTTCAGTACTTGTTTTGGTGGAGGGATTGATTAGTGGTGGGATTTTTTTTCCCACCATCTTTCCACAATCTTTCTTTCTACTGTGTTTCTGCTTTCAATTTTATTGAAATTCTATTTTTATACATACTCTTTCCTTCATTTCCAAATTTTGGGATTTCTTTTCTGTTTTCATTATGTGGAAATTTATAGAATTAAATTAGACCATTTTTATTTCCTAATATTTACATTTGATCTTACAAATTACCCACCACAAACTGAGGTAGATATATGTCACAAATTTTAATATGCTTTCTTCCCATTTTGTTCAATTCTAAATATTTTGTAACTTTCCTCGGTATTTCTTCTTTGAACCATTGAATATTTTGTACTCTGTTGATTAATTTCTAGTATTTGGAGATTTTCTTATAATTGTTTTCTTATTCATATATCATTTTAATCTATTGCCTCATGGGAAAATTTTTATCATGTGCTCAATTCTGCACAGACTTCAGTGCCATAAAAATAGGATTGCAAATGAGATTTAATACAAGGTTGACTGGCATGGAAACAGATGCCCAATCACAAATTGTCTCCCTGAGACTAAAGAGTTTAGGGTTTTTATGGGAAGTCTTTCATTTAACAGAAGTTAACAAATACAATATCAAGCAAAAAATGGAAATAAGCTAAAGTAACCATTACAATAACAATGAAACCACTCTTTTCATCATTACAAATGTTCCATTTTCACTTAAAAATATTTTTCTTCTGTGGTTTTTGTATGAAATGGTCCATAAATGTTAACAGTGCAGTTTGATTTTTCTATATGATTGTTGGGGTTAGTATACTGATTTTGTTGATTACTTAGAGAAGAGTCTTAAAATCTCTTAGTGTCACTGTAGATTTGTGTTTTTAATATTTCATTTCTGTCAGTTTTTGTTTTATGAATTCAGAGGCTGTTTTTAGTTTTTAGATATATATATGTTGTATGTTTAAGATTGTTATGCTGAAGCAGGCTAGTTTAGGGAATGAGAAGGTGAATCTGGGGCCTGGCAGAAAACTACAGCCCTGAAACATGTGGCCATGGCAACCTGCCTGGAACACACCTGAGGGAAAGTCCCCCACCAGAAGGCTGTTGGAAGAATCCTGCAAGAATCCTCCATTTAGAACAAGATGATTTTAAGAGCCCATGCCATTACACTGGAGCCATCAAATAATTCAGGTTGATATTTTTATTTTAGCATTAACAGTGGCATGTGATATAAACACAGAAGTGACATCTCATTGTATTATTATGGTTTGGGATTAAGGCATTAATTCTACCATGGAGCCTTTTTAGACATTTTTCTTGCCATAACTGTATATATTAAATTTTACAGTCATCTTAGAATCAATATTTTACTATTTTAAGTTGAATGTAGAAATTTTACAAACTCATATATCAATTATTTTCTGCTTTTATGCTTTAGTTGTCTTATATTTTAAAATTTATCTATTAAAATTAGACAATATTGAAAACCAGCAAGATGACTGCAAGTAAAGAGCTCCTAGAATCAACTGCTGCTACAGGGCAGTTAGTAATCACCCAGAGCTATCAAAAAGCACTTGTTTGGGGGCTGCAGGAGACCAGAAGTGCATCCTGCAACATCCTTGAAAGAATGGAAGGAGGAGGTTGCCCGTCTGCAGAGAAGATTCATAAGTAGAGCACTCCACACTGTGGAGGCTTGTGCCCATCATCCACTGGAAGCACAAGCTGCCTCTGGAGCTGTTCTGTGGCCGGGTTTGGAAGCTCCATGGCACAAAAATGGGGGAGGAAGAGATGGTTGGGCACCAACCTCAGTTACTGATTAGTAAATTAAGCAGGCTAAAGTATAATCCTAAGAACAGCTAAAGTTTGAACCTGTCCAAGTCAGAAAAATGCTGGTTGCAGCCATCTTAACTCCATGCCTGTCATGAGGGGAAGCAAGACAGACTGAAAATCACAGTTCTGGTAGGGACCAGCTTCTTTCCATCTAGATCAGATTGCCCCTCTAGCCTAAGCCCCAGGCCCATATCAGGCAACCTCTCTAGGAATTTACAGGCCATGCCATGGAGGCTGGTGATGATCCTACTTTGCCGGTGCCAGCCACCCAAAGAGCTAGTCTGTGGCAGGAATTGGAAGCTCCATTTCCCAAAAACAGGGAAGTAAGAAACATTTGGCCACTGTTTTCAGCTACTGATTAGTAAATCCAGCTGCCTAAAGTATAACCCTAAGAACAACTAAAATTTGAACCTGTCCAAGTCAGAGGAAGGCTGGTAGCCACCATTTTGACAGATAAAACCCAAACATTCAGGAATAAATTTAACCAACGATGTAAAGCATTGGTATTCAGAAAACTAAAACTCATTGTTAAAAGAAATAAAAAAACAAGACTTAAATAATTGGAAGAACATTCCATGCTCACGGTTTGGAAGACAAAACATCATTAAGATGTCAATTCTACCCAAATTGTATACAGATTCAATGCAATCCCAATAAAAATTCCACCAGCATTTTTTATATAAAGGGAAAAAATGATTATTAAATTTGTTTGGATGGGTAGGAGGTCCTGAATAGCCTGAAACATCTTAAAAAGGAAAAGCGAAGTTGGAGAACTCTCATTTCTGGACTTTAAGTCATATTACCTAGCTACAGTGGTAAAAACAGCATGGCACTGGCATAAAGACAGACACATAGACCAATGGAATCAAACTGATGGTTAAAAAACTTACCCTCACATCTATGGTCAAGTGATTTCTGACTAGCCTGTCAAACCCACCCAGCTCAGGCAGAGCAGTCCATTCAATAAATGATGCTGAGAAAAGTGGATATCCACAGTAAAAGTAGGAAAGAGGATACCTATCTCACACCTTATAGAAAAAGCATCTCAAAATGAATCAAAAACCTAAATATAAAAGCAAGAAACATAAATCTTCTAGAAGAAAATGTAGGAAAATATCTTCAAGATCTGGCGGTAGGTGGTGGATTCTTAAAGGAGATAAGAGGAGGACTGAGATGAACTACTAATATTTAATGTATGTAGAAGTTTTAATTAGCTTTATTGTAAAAGTGTGGAAATGTACAGGGTTGATGATAACATTTTACATTGAGTAACAGCTGGTTTATAAATGGGGATGTGGCTGAAAATGGGAGTCTAGGATGTAAGTTGACTAAAAGCTAGAGTACAAACTAGGAACTGAATAGCACAGCAAACCTAGAGGTGGTTGAGAAATTTGGTTGATGGTACAGATCCAAGAGTGTCCTTTGTGAGCTAGAGCATATGTACATCATATTGCAGGGTGGTGGGAATGTGGAGAAGCATGGGAAAAATACAACTAGAGTGACCTGTGGATTGTGGTTAACAGTAATAATGTAATATTCTTGCATCTATGACAACAATGTACTGTGCTGATAATGGGGGAGTATGGAAAATATGTGCCAAATGTATGCTGTGGACCTGGTAATAATTGTATGATATTATCTTGTAATCTGTAACAAATGTTCCACCATGGCATGGTTTGTTGATAGAGGGGTGTTGTTTGAGAATTCTGCACATGTGCATGATTATTTTGTAAGTTTACAACTTCTGTCATGAAAATATATTTTAAAAATAATAATAAGGTGTGTTGGGGGGAAAATACACCAAATGTAAGATAAGGACTATAATTAGTAGTAAGATTCTGACAATATTCTTTCATAATTTGTAACAAATGTCTCACGACAATGCAAGGTGTTGATGGAGGATTGATGTATGGGACCCCTGTATGATGAATGTTTGCTTTCTCAGTTCACAACTTTTATTATAAACTCATTGTTTATGTACGTTCATGTATAAATGATATAAAATGATATAATAATAGGGTTGGTTCGGAAAAAATACTTTGGTTGGTAGTAATATTTTTTGGATGCTCTTTAATCATTACTTAAAAATGTTTAACAATGCAAGGTATCGGTGGTAGGGTGAGGTGTGAGAGCTCTGTATTATATTATGTACGTTTGTTTTGTAAGTTCACAAACCTTTCTATACATTTACTGTTTATGTATGTTCATGTATGAGTGATATACTTCAATAAATTAATATATATATATATATATATTAATATATATTAACATAGGCCTCAGCCCCTACTCCTTCCAAACTTTCTATCATTAACAACTTCCTTCATTGGTGTGATACATTTGTTACAATTATGAGCACATATTGAATCATTGCCACTAACAATGTACTATAGTTTACTTTATAGTTTACTCTCAACCCCACACAATTTTATAGGTAAAGAAAAAATGTATAATGGCCTGTATCCATCATTGCAATGTCATGCAGGACAATTCCAACATTGTCAAAATCCTCAAATGTTGCATTTATTCTTCCATCTACTTCCCCTCAGAGCCTCGGGTGGCCACTGCCTTTATAACAATAATGAAAGATTTTCCATTAAAACAATAACAAGTCTATAATAATATAATAATAAGTATACTTTAATCCATTGTTCATTCCCCAATCTTGAAGATTTGGGGATGTTAATGACCACTATGTTTCTAACTGAGAGAGGGCTTAGATCCCATGGAGCAGATGGATGGAACTGTCTTGCTTGCAGTTGAAGACACTCACTGTTTCTTGGGATGGGTGATGTCCATCATCATCTCCATGTTCGTTGTCCTGGGTGAGTCCAATGAACTGGAGAATAGGTGTTGCAACTGTACTGAAATTCAAGGCTCAACTGGCACATGGATGGACCAAAGATTTAAGTCTCTGGGACATATATTTATCAAGTATATTGCTAATTATGGGTTCAAAGAAAGTGGGCAGAAGAGTCATGTGTGGGAAACTGTAAATGAGTCTAACTTTGTTACACTGGAAAGCATAAATTCCAAAGAAAGGTCCACTGACAGGGTACAGAATTCCTGAGCTTGTCTTCCTGTGTCTAGATGTCTCTAGAGCTCTCAGGAGTCCTGCTGGTTGAGGTACTGTTTACTGTGGCAGGCAATGAGATCCTGCTGGGATATGCATAAGAGTAACCTCTGGAATGACCTCCTGACTCTCTTTGAAATCCCTTAGTCATAAAAACTCATTTGTATTTAATATTTCCCCCTTTCAGTGAAGGTCTTTTTCCAGATGAATTGCTAGTTGGCCCTAGGTAATAATCCCTTGGTGACAGAAAGTCTCATCCCTAGGAGTCGTGTCCCATGCTTGGAAGGGGAGAGGCAGTGCATTCATATGCTGTGTTTGGCTTAGAGAGAGGCCACATTTGAGCAAAAATGAGGCTTTCAGGAGGTAACTATAAGGCAATACATAATACTAGGCTGTTTCAATTTCTTGATAAAAGGTTCGTAAGTATAATCATCAATATCAAGGGCCTGGCATAATGGTCTGTCTTCCTTCACTAGGCACTGCCCATGTACTTGGGAGATTTTTGCCATTCTAATAGAGAATGTAGCAGGACTCCCCAGGATGGGAATTCAAATTTTTTTTGGTTATTGCGTGGGTCTCCATGAACTGGCATATTCCCCCATGAACAACTGAACATATTCATATGCTTTAGTGGCATGCCCAATGTGCACCCCTCCCCACATATCCCCCCATGACTGACACCTCATACCAGTGATTCTTCCCTGCCACAGTTGTGACCCTTGTATAATCCATAACAAAATAACTACATAAATTAAGAAGAAAGAAAATAATAATTTTTAAATTAACAAATAAAATACAAATATAAAAAATTAAAATAATATATTTTTATACATTGTGTCTTTCAGCAATGTAAGATCTGCTATCTTGTATATATATAGTGACAATTTCTTCCATATATTCCCCCAGTGTTTTATTTTTTTCATTTTATCTTCAAAGAAGCTTTCAGTTATAGAAAAATCACACACAGAATATAGGGTTTCCCATATACACAATGCCCTCCCCCTTTTCCACTGTCTCGCATTAAGAACATTTTACATGTGGATGGTACATTTGTTACAATTGTACAAATATTGAAGCATTGCTATTAACCATGGTCAATGATTTACATTACAGTTTATATTTTGTAACGTATACTTTAATAGGTTTTGATGAAACTTTAAATGTTCTGTATCCATTATTGATCATGCAAAACAATTCCAATGCCTTAAAAATGCTCTATATTCCATGTATTCTATTCTTTCCTCCCCCTTCCTTCAGAACCTATGCTAACCACTAAATTTTAATTTTTGAAGAATAAGAGTCATAGATTCTAGCAATAATATTGAGGGAGTGACATATTGGTCTGTTTTCTTTTATTAAGCATTGCCTCTGTTCTTGAGGAATTCTTGTCTCTCTAACTGAAAACATAGCAGAATTCTCCATGATGGGAGTTTAATATTTTCTTTTTGATTGTGTGGGTCTCCATCCACTGAGTTAACACACTAGGAAAAGATGGGCACTTACATATTCCATAGAAACATGCCCCAGGTGTGCCCTATCCTGTATATCACCCCACACCTGACATCCTACACTAGTTACCCTCCCCTGCCATATTTGCCAAAAAAACATTCCCACCATTGTAGTTTTAACCCCAGACTTGCAAATCCCCAGAGGTCACCTGCTCCTTCCTGCAACCCTTCCCAGGGTTCCATGAATAGTCCAACCCAACCCCCCACTCTATGCCCCCTCACAGAAAAGTACTGCAAAGCCCAATCACATCACTGCACCACTCTTATGCGTATCCACCACTCAACCACACACTTCCACCTTATCATAGATTTTGTTCATATGGGTATTGACTCATGATCCTTTACTCCCTTTCTGTCTCCTGTTAACCTATCTTCCAAATTCTACCTCTGTGAGTCTGCTCAATTTGCTTGTCATATCAGTTAGTAAATGTAATTTATCCTTCAGTGACTGGCTTACTTCACTCAACATCTTGAAGACCTCCACTTGTTATTGATTCTGGTCTGGCCAGAGCTGAGATTCAAAGTGGGTTCTGCTGGTCAAACCCACTGAAGAGGAACCACTTCCTGTCTTCCACCATAATCTCCCTCTTCCCTGGGTGGAAAGCATCTGTTCTATTCTCAGCTGGCTGCAGTGAACAATAAACATGATCCATGTGGTTTGCCTTTAGAATGAGGGAGAGGTGCCCTTTCCAACCACAAGGGCTAATAACTCACATTTTTCATTTTGGCTTTTTCATCTCCCTTTCCTTTACCCTCCTGAATGATGCATAACACTCTCTTGGTTTGCTTTTTGCCCTTTCTCCATTTTTCTGTGAAAGAGTTGAACCCTGTCTCTCTACTCCAAAGCCATTTTCCTGGAAGTCCTAAATTCATTTTTTAAATTTATTTGTTTAACTTTATGCACTTTTGGCAGGAATACCACAGAAACAAAATTATGTCTTTTTTAGGTGCTTCACATCAGAAGTCACCTCACGTCTATCTGTGAAACTGTTGGTGAGGTGAGTTTTGAGCATTTGGTTAAGGTGGAGACTGCCAAGTTTCTCCACTAAAACTTCACCAATTTTCATTATGTTATTTATGAGCAATCTGTGGAGAGATTCTTTGAGAAAAAATATAAATTGCTTTTCATTAAGCATTCATATCAGTGTTTTTACATACAATTGTGATTTTTGTCTGAATCAGCTATTACTCTGATGACTGCAAAATGATATATATTAGTTTTATTTTCACTGTCCTCAAGCTCTGCTTAACTCTAGAGTCAGGCTGGTTCAGTAGTGTTGTGGAGTGCCTCTTGGACCTGTCTATGCCTCCTGAAGTCTTTCTTATCATTTCCAGGATACTCAACTTGCATTCACAGAGGAAGGGTGTATTATCAGGAAGTGAGAGAGAAATATTTTGTGCCCAAGGTGATGATATCAGATACACTGAACTTGTTTCTGTGCCCCCTCATTTGGGTTTCAGAGAAATAAAAAATAAAATAGTTGCTAGTGTGGTTGATGGTATTTTGTGTAGATTCCATGCTTGGACTTTTGACTCTAGAACTCCAATTTCTTTAGCAATTCATTCTCTGGAATCAACCACAGGGAAAGGATTGTTCTTAAATGCCTTCATGAGAGTGCATTATTGGAAAGATTTATAGGAGGTATGGCACTGTCTGGCTTCTTTATCTTGAACCTCTGCAGGGTGATCTTGCTCAAAGTCTTGGTTTGATTCTAAGGCTTCCTCAGGTTCTGTTCTTCTCTGTAGTAAGTGTCTAGTTCTTTGATTCTGAAATCAAATCATTTGATGAGTTGTCCTGGGCCATGTTGGATGGGATTCCTGGTGTTCAAACATGTGACTAGGAGTCCCCAATTCATTTTGATAATGGTACTAAATACATGAAATGAAGAATAATCTCTTCAACAAATGGTGTTTGGAAAGTTGGATATCCACTTGCTCAAGAATGAATTTAGGCCCTTATCTTGCATCATATAAAAAAATTTACCCCAAGTGAATCAAGGACAGAAGATAACATATGGGCATTATTTCTTCATTTAGCATTTGACAATGGATTCTTGGGCATGACACCAAAAACCTAACCCACAAAAGAAATAATAAATACATTTAGCTTCATAAAAATTAATTTCTTGAATTAAAGAACATTGTCAAGAAAATAAAAATATAAACAGTAGGCAGGAATATAGAGTTGTGAATCATATATCTGATAGGGGCATAATGCCAGCATATATATTTAGCTTTTACAAGGAAATAAACAACCAAAGGTGAAATAACCCAATTAAATTGGGCATAAGAAGTGAATTGACATTTTTCCAAGTAGGATATACATATGGCCAATAAGCACATGAACAAAATTCTCATCACCATTAGCTATTATGGAAATGCAAATCAATCACAATGAGATATCACTTTATACCTACAGGGATGGATATTCCTTTAAAAATGAAAAATTAAAAGTATTAGACAGAATTCAGAGAAATTGGTATGTCATGCAATGTTTGTGGAAATTTAAAATCATAAGGCAGTATGGAAGAAGTACTGTGGTTCTTACCAAGTTTAATATTAAATTATCATATGATACATCCATTCCATTCCTTGATATATACACCAACATATTGAAAACAGGGACACAAGTAGATCCTTTCACACCAATCTTCTTAACAACATTGCTCAAAATAGCAAGAAGGTAGAAACAACCAAAGTGTCAATCAGAAAATGAATTAATATAGAAAATGTGGAACATACTTTAATGGAATATTATTTGGCCATAAGAAGGAATGAAGTTCTGGGATATGATGTAACATTGATGATTCTTTGAAAATTATACTTATTGAAATAAGCAAGACACATAAGGACAGATGTTTTGTGGTATCATTTATGTGAAATACCTGGAAATAGGAAATTCACAAAAACATATATTACAATTGAAATTACCAGAGGGTGAAGAAGGGGAAAGGGAGAGTTTTTGCTTGATGGATATAGTGTTTATGAATAAAAATTCTTATAAAAATGCCCTTACCATTAAAAAAGAAATAAAAAGTCTATTTTTGCAGATTGGTAATTACTAAAAGAAACAACAAAATATTAAAATTATTCACTAGAGTATATCAATTCAAGTCCAAATAGGCAGCAATGGAGAAATACAGGAACAAAACAATATAACACATATGGGAATTGAGTAGCAATATAAAAAATGTATGCCATACCTTATCAATGTTTACATTACATGTAAAGGAATGAAGTATTCCAGTTGAAGGCAGAGATTGGCAGAGTGGATAAAAAGGCAGGATCCAAATATATGCTGTCTTCAAGAGACATGCCTTAAATTGAAGACACAAATCAGTGTCTTGATTTGAGAACAGTGTAACAACACAGAAAAGCAGTTAGGGTTTAGAATACTTGAACAACCATGTAAAGCAAATGTATCTAACAGATATCTGCAGAACACTTCACCCAAGAATAGTTGAATACAAATTCTTCTCAAGTATACATGCAGCATTTTCCAGTATAGACCACAGCTAACATTATTCATTAAATATTTTCCCTCTAAGAAGAAGAGTAAGACAAGGGTGACTGCTTTCACCACTGCTATTCACTAGAAGTCCTAAGCAGAAAAAAGCAGATAAGGAAAATAAATAAAGGACATCCACACTGGAAATGAAGAAGTAGAACTGTTTGTATTCATAGATGACAGAATCCTATATATAGAAAAATGCACAGAATACACGCACACACACACACACAAACCAACTAGAGCTCATACAAAAGGCAACAAATTTGTTAGGTACAAAATCAATGCTCAAAAATCAATTGTATTTCCATACAGCAACAATGAACAATTCAAAAGGAAATTAAGAAAAGAAATCCATTTATAATAGCAATCAAAAGAATAAAATACCTAGGAATAAATTTATGCAAGGAGGCAAATGACTTCTGCAATTCTAACTATAAGACTTCTGAAAAAAATTAAAGAAAACCTAAATAAATGGTAAGACACCTCATGTTCGTGACTGGAATATTTAATATTGTTATTATTCCAATATTATCCAAAGTGACTTACAGATTCTTTGAAATCCATATCAAAATTCTAATAGCCATTTTCAAAGAAATGGAAAAGCTTACCCTCAAATTTATACAAAATTATAAATGAGTCTAACTCTGTTACACTGGAAAGCATAAATTCCCATGTAAGGCCTACTGACAGAGTGCTGAATTCCTGAGCTTATCTATCTTAGTTACAGTGTCAGGATATTTCTAGAACTCTCAGGAACCCCACTGTTTCAGGCACCATTTAATGTGGCAGTGAATGAGTTCCTGCTGAGACATACTTAAGCAAGAACTCTGGAATGACCTCCTGACCCCCTTTGAAATCTCTTAGCCATAAAAACTGATGATGGCTCTTCTGCTCTTTTTACTTGAACCTATAATTAGCAGTATACTTGTTAAATATATGTCTCAGAGATTTAAATATTTGGTCTGTTCCTGTTCCTATTGAGCCCTGAATTTCAGCACAGATTCAACACCTACTCTCCAGTTCATTGGACTCACTCAGGGCAACTAAAAAGGAGATGATGTTGGACAACCATCACCCAAGGAACAGATTGTGTTTGCAACTGCATGCAAGACAGTTCCATCCATTTGCCTCATGGATCTAAGTCCCCTCTCAATTAGAAATAGAGTGGGAATCATCATCCCATAATCCTCAAGATTAGGGATTGAATAATGGACTAAAGTTTACCTATTATTCTATTATAGATTTATTATTTTAGCAATGGAATAACATTTATCATTGATATAAAGATAGTGGCACCAGAGGTTCTGAGGGGAGGGAGAGAGGAAAAATAGGCATCACATGGGGAAAATTTTGGGACATTGGAATTGACCTGCATGACATTGCAATAATGGATACACGCCATTATACACTTTGTCATAACCTATGAAATTGGGCGGGGCAGAGTGTAAACTATAATATAAACTATAGTCCATGGTAAGTAGCAATCCTTCAATATGTGTTCATCAATTGTAAGAAATGTACCAAATTAATGAAATATGTTGTTACTATGGGAAAGTGTGGAAGGGGGGTTTGGTGGGGAATATGGGAATCACTTATATTTTTTATGTAACATTCATGTAATCTAAAGCTTCTTTAAAAAAAAATATACTAAATTGCTAGAGTACTCAATAACTAAATCAATATTTAAAAACAAGAAAGTTGCAAGAATTACAGTCCCCAATTTCAAACTTACTACAAATCTGCTGTAATTAAAATAGTGTGATACTACCAGAGGAGTACATAGCAATGGAATAGAAGTTAGAGTGCAGAAGCAAAACCATATTGTATGGTTAACTGGTTTTTAACAAGAGTGTCATAGACCATTTACTGGGGGAAAGTTAGAGCTTATAACAACTGGTTCAGGGTCAACTGGATAACAACATACCAAAGAATTAATTGGGTACCCTAAAGATTACCATACACAAAAATTAGCTCTAAATTGTTCAACAAATTATATAGAAGTTCTAAAATCAGAATAGTCTTAAAACACACAGATAAATATTTATGAACTCAGATTTGGTAATGCATCCTTACATATGTCAACAAAACATGAATAATAAATTATAAAAAATGAAGTGAAATTCATCAATTTTACACATCTTTGTTCATCAAAAGTTCATCAATGTAGTGAAAAATTAACATTCAGGTTGGGAAAAATATTTACAAATCATATACCTGATAAGGGTCTATGTCTAGAATATATAAAATACTCTTACAACTCTACAATGAAAAGGCAAACATGAATTGATATTTCTCCAAAGAAGATACTCAAATGGTCAAAACCACATGAGAAATTGTTCAACATAATTATTTTAGGGAAATGAAAATCAAAACCGCAATAAGATGTTTCTTCAAAATTATTAGTGTGGTATATTAATAATAATAACAATATCAACAACATTGGAGCATATGTTGACAAAGCAGAACCTTTGTGCATTGTTAGTAGGAATCTACAATGGTGTAATTGCTATGGAAAGACTTTGGACATTCCTCAAAAATTAGGCATAGATTATTATACAATACAGCAGCACCACTTCTAAATACATATCCAAAAGAATTGAAAACAGGTGATCAAACAAATGCCTGTTATCGAATCACTATTCCCAATAGCCAAAAACTGGGAAAAACTCATATTCCTATCAACAGATAAATGGCAACACAATGTGGTATATACACAAAATGGAATAGTATCCAGCAATGAAAATGAACGAAGGGCTAACATTTGTTTCATTGTGGATGAACCTCAGCAACATTATGTTAATTGAAAGAAAATAAACACAAAACTTCACATATTGTATTATTAAACTTACATTTAAAAAGCCAGAATATTTAATTCCATAAAACAGTAAACAGAATCATGGCTACTGGGACAGGGTAGGTGAAGGAAAGATAGGCAGTAACTGCTTAATGGTTGGGTGGTTTATATTTGGGTAATGAAAATATTTTGGAATTAGAAGTAATATTTGCATAACATTGTAAATGGATTAAAGTTCACTGAATTCTTTATTTCAAATTAATTGAATTTCAACATAATAAAAAAACAAATAAAAATGGGAAAATATGCTAGAGGCATAAGAATGAAATGCACCCAAACACACTCATAGCACACACTGTAATTATAAAGTTAACATTATTCTTAATATGAAGCATATAATTATGTTTGTTCTCTCTTACCATCTTTATTGTCCCACCCCCAGCACTTCTGATACAAAGCTAACAAAATTCTCTAGAGTCCAAGACTAGATCTGAGTACTGTGAAACATAGAAGAATTTATATTATTTCAGCATCTTATCTCAGACACCTGTGTTCCAAAGGTGGAAACAGTCAGCGGAAGTCATTCAAATATCTGGCAACAAGAGGTGGAGGTGAGGTATTATCAATTCCATGGCTCACTTGCACCTGCCAGGGAAATGGGGAGATGTCACTGACAGCCAGGACAGATATCTTTCATAAATGTGATTTCTGGAGAGACTCATGAAATCATTACATTGAGACTAATCACAATGAGAAAATATGGATGCTTTTGATGTTCAATAAGAAAATCTTTTTATCACATTGATCTTTTAATTTGAAGACTCAATATCTTCAGTGATTTCAAGAAACATATTTTATTAATCACCATAAATACCATGACCACTATGTGATAACTAATTTCTAGTTGTTTAGTCTGGATCAACCTTAATTGTCCCTTTTGAGATCCCTCTATTTCTTAATGTTATAAAGAGGTGAAAGGACCCTTCACATAACTATAAAGTAGTAAAATTCTATGCCATATATTATTGCTTTTGTTCTCAGAACATGGAAACTTAGAGGTGTGGTTGGATCTTGAGATATAAAACTTTGATATTTCTAAAACTTTAAAGGCATGTTTGCCAACTGAGTGTAACAAGAGTGAAAAAAATGGTGTCACAAAAGAGAAAACAGTGGGAATACAGTTACCTAAAAATCATGGCATGCACAATTTTGTCTATGATGCAAAACTTTCGTCCTTTAAAGTGTTCAGGTGGCATACGTGACAGCTGAGTTATGGTACTATCTGAGAGTTGGGAAAACATAATGAAGGAGAATGGCTCAAGAAACATATTTCCTTGTTTTGCATTAAGGTTCCTTATTTCATATGTTTCTTAAGGCCAGAGAAAATATCTCCTTATTTTTTAGGTTTTCAAACTTTAAAATTAAAATAATCATAGAAAATATCACATAGTTTTTGTTGCATAGGTTAAATGAATGTATAAGTTTATCTATATAAGACCTGCATAATAGTTGAATGTCATATAAAAACATAAAATATTAAATATTGTTTTAGTTTGCTAAAGGCTTCCCATGAAAAAATACCAGAAGTGGGTTAGCTTTTATAATGGGAATTTATTAGGTTAAAATCTTATAGCTCCAAGGCTGTGGAAATGTCCAAATCAAGGCATCATAAGAGATTCCATCATACTAAAATTTGGCTGCTAGACAATCCTGGATTCCTGCCATGTGGCAAGGCAAAATGGTGGCCAGTCTCTGCCTTCTCCTCCAGGCTCACTTTCTTCCTGATCCCAACTGTGGGCAATCAGACATGTCTTGCCCATCCCCATTCCATGTCTCTTCAGCTTTGGGTTTTTCCACTGATTCCAACCTCTGGCCTCTCTCTCAGTCTCTCAGGTTTCTCTGTCTTTCTGTGTCTGTATGTGATCCTGGAATCCTCTCTCAAATGGCAATTTAAAATGGCTGCTCTCTTTCTCTATGTTTCATTTTTATAAAATTCCATTAAAAGGATTGTGACCCACCCCCCCCGGGGTCCCTTTATCTAATCAAGGGCATTAACTGAAGCAATCTAATAAAAAGTGATCTAATTAAAATATCCCTTGATTAAATCTAACCCAAAGATCCCACATACAGTAAGTTCACATGCAGAGGAATGTGTTGGCTTAAGAACATAATTGCCTAGGTTTGAGAAAGGACTCAATCCAGGACAACTATTAGTATTACATTTTAGTTCTTTTTACCAATTCATTATTTTATACTTTTTTCTAAGAACCCCATATTTTAAACTACTATTTAATAGTTTTATTTTTCCATATTTTCAAGTACATTGAATCATAAAGATATAAGAAGGTAAGTGCAAGGTGACCAGAATTTGTGGGGAGAATACTGGAGAGAAGGGATTCATATAGATAAAATCTCCAGAAATTTGCATAAGACTTCACAGGAATCTGTTGTTGAATACTATATCTCTCATGAAGAATTATAGTCCATGAAGAGTTAAAGTCCTATGAAGGAGATATCAGTTGAGGAATTCACAGAGCTCACACAGGACTTGAAATAGTTCAAGGAACCATCAACCACAGTGGAGAAATTTGCTGAATACCTAGGTCTACATAGATAGACCTCATGAAGATCTCCTCATATTTTTAAGACCAAAGTATCATTAATATAAATCCTTTTTTAAAATAATAAAAACTTTATATGAAGAAACAAAAAATAATTGAAAAGACAAAACAACTTAATTGCCAGACAGAATAAATTTCAACACTTTTTAAAGGAAGACAACAAAATGGAGAAGCTTATGTATTAGTTTACTATTGCTGCTGTAAAAAAGTACCACAAACTAAGTCAATTCAAAGAAGACAAATATTTTACTATACTATTCTATAGGTCAGAAGTTGGCATAGATATCAATGGACTAAAATTCAAGTGTTATTTGGCAACCTTCCTTTGTGGAGGATCTAGGGGAGAATCCATTTCCTTGAACTTCCAGATTCTAAATGTTGACTGCATTCCTAATCTCATGGTCCCTCTCCATCTTCAAAGACAGCAATGGTAGGTTGAATCTGTCTCATTTTGAATTACTCTATCTTTTCTTCCTCCTTCATCCACCTTAGGACTCTTGTGATTACACTGGATCCACCAGTAATAAATGACAATTTTCCCATCTCAAATTCAATTCAGTTGCAACCATAATTCTCCTTTGCCATATAAAGTAATATATTCACAGGTTCCAGGAATTATAGTGTGGACATCTTGGTATGGCCATTGTTCTGCTTACCACAGTCCACCCACTGACCCTGCCAAATCTACATCTGTGCCACATGAAAAATGCTTTAACCCCACCTCAACACCCCCATTACAATATAATATATTATTTAATCTAAATATCAACAGTCCTAAAGTCTCAAATTTCATCATCTAAATTGCCTAAATCAGTCATGGATGAGATTCTAGGTTTGGCTCATCATAGAGCATTTTTCTCCACCTGTGGACTTACTTGTAAAACTATCAAACAAGTTATCTGCTCTTAATAAACTTGATTAAAGGCAATGATAAAGAGCAAACTTTTAATTCAGCTAGTGAAAAGACATTTTATATATTGGGGTAAAAAGTATGGCATCAGAGACATCTCATCAGAAGATAAAAGCATATCAGGAGATAATGTTTAGGTAGCAAAAATCTACCATCTTAGAATAATATACCTAGAAAAAATTGTCTTCATTATCTAGATGAAATGTTGATGTTTCTCAATAAGTGCTGAGAATATGTGTCACCACGGATCAAGACAATAATAAAATTTAGAGGAAGTTTTTCAAGATGGTAAAGAAAAAAACCCAAAAGTAACTGCATCTACACAAATGAATGGAGATTGCCAAAAATCATTTAAAAAGTGTGTAAACATAAAAGGCGTTCTATTTCTCATTTATGTTTCTTTTTTAATGACAATATAAGACAGGAGTTGAAATATTGCTACCATAGGCGATATTTTTCCAGTCACCTGTTTTTGTAAATAAAATTTTGTTGTCCTTAATGACATTGCAATGACAGATACAGGCCTTTATATGTCTTGTCATAACTTACAAAATAGTGCAGGAGAGAGTTTACACTATAGTGTAAACTATAATCCAAACAATAACAATACTTCTATATGCATTCATCAATTATAACAAATGTACTACACTAATAAAAGATGTTCTTAATATCAGAAAGTGTGGGAGGGGAAGAGAGTGGGGCATATGGATACCCCCTAAATTTTTTATATATCATTTATATAATCTAAGTATTTTTAAAATTTAAAATTTAAATTAAAAAAATTATTGGAACACAACCATGTCCATTTTAAAATAAATTATCTATGTATACTTTCATATTAAATGGAAAGAGTACATTGTTGCAACAGAGAATGTATAGCCCACAAATCCATAAATATTTTCCATCTGGCTATTTATAGAAAATGTTTTGTAAACAATGGTTTAAAGTTAAAAAAAAAAGTACCAGGTAGTTTATAAAATATTTAGAAAATATGATAAATCTAACACAAATGTTGGAACGGAGGAAAAGTAAAAGTAAATAAATTATTAGGCAGTTCCTATGTTATAATTCAAGTTAAATTATATTATGTAAAGGTAGTTTATAGTATGCATGCATTAGAAGAATCAGTATGATAATAAAACAAGTAGTATGTCAAACTAAAAAATAATCAAATGCTAATCCATTACAAAAAATACAGAAAATAGAAAAAGAAGAACCAAGAGAGATGAGAAAGAAAAGAAATAGCAAGATGGCATAAGGAAACTCAAATACATCAATATTTACATTGAGTGTAAATGGCATAAATAACCAAATTAAAAAGCACAGATTGTTACACAAAATAAAATGCAAATCTTAAATCTACAGTATCTGCAGGAAATTCACATTAATTTTAAGGTATGTAAAATTTAAAAGAAAAAATGTGGGGATAAAATATACCATGCAAATGTTAATAAGAAAGTGAATCTGGCTTTATTCATTAGACAATGTAGACTTCAGGAAAACTGTTTTTACTATGTATAAAGAGGACTATTTCATAATGATAAGTCCAAATCATCAAGAAGACATAAAAATTCAAAATAAATGTACACATTCATGGTCTCTCCCAGCAAGGAGGAGGTAAAAATTTCGAAGGAGGGTAAGAAAGTACTTTTATAGAGAAATTATTTAAGCTAAGTGTTGGAAGAAAGGGTAGAATCCTTTAAGTATACAAAATGAAAATGGAATTTAAATTATAGAGAAAACATGTAAATAGATGAAGATGGCAAAAAGAATACATCTAAGATTCAGAGAATCAGAGTAGTTTAGTGTGCATGTGATGAATACTACACTGCCCTCTGGGAATGTCATCATTTTATTTTACCTAAAAACAAGGGTTAAATTGAGCATTTTATGTCACATGCATCTCCATGCCAATGTCTTACATTCAATATTACATTAATTTAACCAAGTTTCGTTCTGTCATATTTAGTCATTCTAAATTGAAAATTTATTCCAATCTTGTCATAATTGAATGGCAGAATATATTCCTTAACCGAATGATGACGTTTATTTTACACCATTTTCTTTCTATTAATGGGGATATTGAGTTATGTTTAAAATATAGCCATGGGTTACAACTTCAGATCAACATTTAAAAGTCACTAAACTTCTTTTACCCTCATTTATGAATGCAAAATTTAAAAACGTATAGATTCTTCTTGGTATTATTGAGAGGATTGAAAAGTATCTTTACAGAGGTTGAATTCATAGTAGTTATTAGGGAAATGAAAATCCCCTTACTCTCCCCAAAATTTTGACTGCACAAAGAGTTTATCTCAATTACAGTAAAACTATGTCACTGTATAATAGGGGGTAAATTCAGAAGGCCTGCTTACTTCCTAAGTAGCTTGGAGATAACTTCTGAGCCCTTGGAATAATCTGCTTGTTAAGAATATCTTTGTAAACCTAAAATGTTGGCCCATGCCAGATAATTCATGCTAACAATAATTTATGGTGATTGCATCTTTGAATATGTGTTGAGTTTTGGGCCATGCTATATAAGCTAGACCTCTGGGGGCTGGTCTGGGCTCTGAGTAGCTGAGCTCAGTCACATGGGTGTTGCATGAAGATCGACTGGCCCCCAATAACCAGCTTGGACAACAATGCTCTGGTGAGATTCCCTGGTTAGAAAGACATTGCACATGCTGTTAAACATTGTTCCAGGGAGAATTAAACACTGTATAATTCCACAAGGAGAGGACAAGAGGAAATTTGTGCCTTTCTGTTCTCTCCTGGGTTCCACCCTATGTGCCTTTCATCTTTGCTGATATTATTATATGTCCTTTTACTGTAATACAACAAAACTGTGATTATAATAGCTTTTATGCTTCATCTGAGTCTTTCTAGTGTGTCATCAAACATGTGAATGGCCTTGGGGGCAAAAAAAAAAAACAAAAAACAGTTGACATCAGAAGTGAGGTTTGCTAGAATGAACCTGACTCACTGACATATGGAAAAAATATTGTCTGTGAAAGATAAGGATGAAGGGGTAGGAGTTAACTATTGATGAGTGATTGGCTAGCAAGTCACCTATGGGATGAAAAAGCAGCTGCTCTGAAAAGAGTTACTAGAGGTAAATGCTACCAGTAGAATTTAGAAAAAATAGATCCACCTCTTAAGGATTTTGATGTCTTGATATGTAATGAAATGCAAAATAACATGAAATTAGCTAAATAGGCAATTCCATCATTATTGTTATATGCAATAGCTAAACTACAGTAAAGGAGGGTTTTGGTGCACCAAGCTCAGATTTCAGCCAGTCTGAAGTGTGGTCAATACTCTCAAGGAAAAAATATGCTGTATAAGTAATGACATGTTAGAATCTGGGGTGTTGATACTAACAAATTCTCAGGAAAATAGCCCTGTATCGCCACAGGGTAACAACAGATAACTCATGGAGGGTAACATTAGATTATGGAGATTTAAATAAAGTAGTATTACCTAAATCTTCAGCACTACCTGTTGTGGTTTCAACTCATACTTATGCAGACTAAAAGTCTTTAAGTGTCACCCAACAGTACCTTCTGGGATTTTGTACCAGAAAATATACAGATGAACAGGAATGTAATACAACATTTAAATGAAAATTACTAGTTTGCTATTGGGGATTAATTGAATCTTCCCATATGACTAAAAATGTAAAATAATCTTGAAGCCTGACATAAACTAATCTTGAAGCCTGTAATGTCTGGAGTGTAGTCAGAGAAAAAAATCTAATAAGGAAGTTTGAGACCAGAAGTGTTCCAAAATAAATGAAAATGGTTTATGCAGGAGTATACAGCAAAAATAATTGAAAGATGTACTCATCATAAACATGAGAAAGTAACTTCACTTCCCTTAGGTCAATTTAGGAATGGCCTTTTGAACTGCTGGAGCCTATGGCCACAAGGGTGTTGTGGTGTTAAATTTCATGTGTTAACTTTGGTCAATCAAGCACTGGCCTGTCCATTACTATGAAGGTAGTTCATAGATACATATAGTCAGTTCTTTGCATTTGTGGATGATTGTATCTACAATCAACAAAGGAGATTTCCCTCAGTAATGAGGGGATTCTCTTCACCCAATATATTGGAGGCTTTAAAAGGCAGAGCTGGGGATTTCAGAGATCAGAAAGAAGAATTTCTGCCTCTACTTCAGCCGGCCAGATTCTCCTGGGGAATTCAACTTCACCTTCATCTGAGTTTCCAACTTGCAGCCTGCCTAGGGAATTTATACTTGTGTAGCCATTTGGCAGTTTGATGTAATTATGAATTCCAAAAATATATACTAGATTATGCTTGTAAACTGGTCTACTAATCTGGGCATGATTAAATTATGATTAGGGAGTTAAATGGGCCAGGTCAGTAGGGCGTTGAGCCCCAACCTTTGGTGGGTGAGGGAATCAAATATAAAAGGCAGGGCAAAGGAGAGAGGGAACAGTTTTTGAGTTGCATTTTTGATATTGGAGTTCTGGTGAGAAGGAGAGAAGGCCCCAGGATAGAGATGAGCCATTCGCCTGAGAGTTCACAGCTGGCTTTGTGGAGAGATGCAAAGCCTAGAGAGCCTCATAGCCTACAGCCAATGTTGTGGAGGAAACAGAAGAGCTAAACTTGGAGAGAAACACAGCCCCAGAAAGAGAGGAACCCAAAAAGCCTGAACCCTGGCAAACGTCAGCAGCTGTCTTACTCTAACACATGGCAATGGACTTTGGTGAGGGAAGAAAATTATGCTTTATGGCCTGGTAACTGTGGACTTCTACCCAAAAAAAATACCCTTCATAAATACCAACCGGTTTCTGGTATTTTGCCTCAGCACCCCTCTGGCTGACTAATACAACTTGCTAATCCTCAGTTTTGTGAGCCAATTCCACTAATCTCTCTCTCTCTCTCTCTCTTTCTCTCTGTATATATAAAAATAGAGAGTGATTTATTAGTATTTTATATATATATATATATATATATACTATATGCATTATATCTATATCTATCTATCTATCTATCTATCTATATCTATATCTATCTATCTATATGTATATATATATATAGAGAGAGAGAGAGAGAGAGAGACTGGCTGATGGAAAGACTCTAATTGAAAAATATAAGAATATATAAGCTCAGTGGGTCAAAATGCATGCCACTTTCTTTACATTGATGGACGTATTAAACAATGATAAAAGTCCCTATGTTTGGGGTTTTTACGAATTTATGGGTAGTGGCAATTGGCCTGGCCATATTCCTAGGCAGATGTGCCATGGAAAACTGAACAATTAAATAGATTCCCACTTGGAATGAATCCATGTGAAAATCATGATGGGAATTTATGAAGTACATTAAAGTAAGATGTGCCTAAGTCCATCAAAAATATCCTCTTCTGGGATGAGAAGATGATTAAACTGGCAAGCATATATAATTGCCAGAAAAATCACCTTTCCATTCTGGAAGAGGATACTCAGTGCCTGAAACTAGTAGATACATTTTATCCAAATTGAAGGTGGGTAGCTAACAGCATGAAGGGCTGACTTTCATGTTTTATGTCTGTGCTCAACCTCAAGATTAATGTGCCAAGGGAGGGTCCTCACTGCATAGATTCTCCTGTTTTTCTGGGGAATCTGAGTAAGGGAGTGTGAGGGAAGATACTCGAATAATCATGCAATTCTTTCCCAAATCACCTCAAATTTATTTTTTCCTATCTGATACAGTGGCCCTAGGTCCAGGGATATAACAACAGATGATGCAGGAAGGGATGATCCCTTAGCATAGAACTCTAACGATTTAAACCGATGTCAGTGTTGCTAAAGGAATAGTATGGTAGATTGTGCCTTCAGAATACCTGAGAAAAATGGAGTTGATAGTGAATGCAGCTATATTGCCTATTAGTCAAGATAGCTGACTAGTTCAGTTTCTATGTAATGCTAACCTATAAGAATGAGAAAGAACTGAGGGGGAGGCACTTGCTAGAGTAGCCCTGTTGCTAGCAACTTAGACCAGCACAGTTGCCAAACCTAACATCCCTTCCAAAGGTGGAAAATTTTTGTAAAAGAAAATTAGAAAAGAAGAGGAGATGTAATAGCTGAGAGGAAGGGAAGGAAAAAGTGAATAATGCATGAAAAGAAAAACACTATTATGTTGCAGCAAGATAGAATAGATTCCTAAGGAGGAGAGGTGGAAAACCCAATAAATTGCCACACAAACACCACCCAGTAAAAATATCTGAAGCAACATCCTGCTGGACTCGTGTAGGCATGTTATCAGGAGTCAGCTTGCAGCATTTGCCTGTCAGCTGTGGAAGCAGCCCTGGCAGCTTGTGTCTCCTGATATGCAAAAACAAGTTATGGGAATGCAGCTTATATCATCTACCCAGCAAAAAGGAGAAAAACAGGAAATCCTCCTACTACCTACCTATTTTCATAAGTCCCTTCTGCAGCAAACTCTAATAGGGCTTGGGAGCAATAGCCAGAAGTCAATCACTAACAGACAATAGCCCATAGATATCAAACTATCTAATAAAATTCCCCCACTTTGTCCTAAATACTCCAATCAGCATAAACCCTAACTCTCAATGATAGCCAATAAAACCAGAAGAGCCTAGAGATGGGGTGTGCATCTCACCCTGTAGCATGTCCCAATCCATGTCTGAAGTTGTGTACGACCTTTTTCCTTGTTTCTCAATAAACTCTTTTCTCCCTTTCCTAACTTATGGTGCATTCTTAAATTATTTTATGTGGCATAACCAAGAATCTAGAAGCCTAGAACTCAGAGCATTCCACTAAAAATATTAATGCCTCAAAAGACCCCCAGAGCAAAGAATAATATTACATTCCAACCTTATTATTCATTGTTTCTATATTTGTGAATCTGTCTACTAAATAAAATTCATTTGTCATACCCAGTGAAAACATTTAATCTCCCAAGGTTCATGTCCCAGCTGAGGCAAGTTGACACTTTGCTTTCTTGTTTCAGCACTTATAATGTAAAGTGCCTTTTTTGTGCTATAAATATTGACAAATGTTTTGAATTTTTGGATTTTAATTGAATCAATGTTTAAAATGTCTCCAAATTTTAGTGCCCAAGTGCTATCCAATGTTCATAATCTCAAGATCACTGTGTTGTTTCTTACAGAGAAAATACGTATCTTAAATTAGCTTTATTCAGGTATGAAATATGTTGCTGTGACTCAAGAGTCCAAAATTAATGAATCCCCAATATATAATAAGGAGTCCTTAAAGAGAAAGAAATATAAAATAATTTTTGCATTGATTGGTTAATAGAAATATGGTGTCTAGAGTCCCATAAGAACCTAACACTGTATATTCTTTATGAGCGATTTTTCAGTATGAGCTAATTCAGTGTCCACTATGACTTCATAGAACAGACTACTGCAAATAATGAGAATCAACTATCAATCAGCACAACTACATTAGATGTCCAGAAGGGTGAAGCTAAATTTTTGCCAAGATTGCCCCTGCTTTTGGAACATGACAAGGCTATGTGAGGCCTGATATCATACTCAAGCTAAAAAAATTTGGATGTGCCTACCACTCATCTAACCCTAATATGGAGGACCCAATATTTTTGGGTAAAAAAACATGTATCCTACCTTCACTCAGGCCATTAATCTACAATGACAACAACATGCATGTTGGATCAAACAACATTGCCCCAAAGACATAAAGGCCTTTAGGGGAAGATAGGTGCTAGTCTAGGAACCATGGGACATTTAATTTAATTTGAATGATGAGCAGCATTTATTAACTGGGAGATTTATTAACTAGCACATTTATTAATTAGAATAAAATGATTACAAGATGTTTTCGATCAGCAACAAGGCAAAGCATGAAAGCCAGAATGGAAAGATGAGGAAGATTTATTGAAATGGATCAGGCAGGCTCAACAAATAATACTGACTAAGGCTAGAACCCAGTGTGTTTGGAAAGGATATGTACTCTGAATTAATGGGGCTTCTTAACACTTTAAAAATAGATAAAGGCCAAAGTAGTCATGGGGAAATGTCTTTAAGTCCTTGCTTTTGTGGCTCAAGGGACACATCTATGGGAATCTATAAATGTTCTCCGGGAACACATATTACATCAATACATTATGAATCTCCTCATCCCAAGTATAGAACAGAATAAGACACATCCTTATTCAGCTGGAATAGGAACTATTCTAACCTCTACCCAAGCTCTCCTGTAGGAAAACAATGGAAACAACAACCAACAGAAACTCAGTAGAAACCTGTGTACTGAGACAGAAGAACTAGCTTTAACCCCAAATGACTTGGAACCCAGTAATAACCATATCAAAAACAATTGCAATGATATCTGTCTATAATAATATCTGGTATATAGGCAAGGGCTGATTCTGTTGGTAAGAAATGTCAAGCACCTCTTCAAACATTAGTTATTTCTTCCATAATTAAACTGAATAATATCATTACCATACTGAAATACAGTGTTACATTGGCTTGTTTGTAAGATTCGCCTACCATACGTAAATAAGAATCTAGAATATGGATTAACAGGAGATGAAGTGGGAATAGGGAATGGGAAGTCAAGACTTAAAATGTAAAAGATTCATATTTGAATTATGGTAATGTTTTGGTAATGAATGGGGGTGAGGGGAGCACAATATTGTGAATGTTATTAACAGTATGAAATATATATATATTTATGAATGTGATTAAAATGGAAAAAGTTAGATTTTATATAATAGTGACAAAATAATTTTTTTAAAATAATACTTGGAGCTATGTGACACAGTGAACCGTGTATTCAACCATGGACTATAGTTAATAGTACAATTCTTAAAATGTATTATCATCAATTGTAATAAACTTTCCACACCAATTCAATGTGTTAATAATAGTGTGGTATATAAGAATCCTATATTTTATGCATGATTTTTCTGTAAACACACAACTTGTCTAAAAATGATAAATGTTATACAAAAATGTCATATATTAACACTAATACTGATGATCAAATGACTCAGGAGATTGTGTTAAAACTTTCTCAGAATTGATACTTGATAAAAATTGTCTTCCTTAAGGAAGAACTGGAGTTACTTAATATTAAGCTAATTTCTATATTGAATAGTTCTCCATGGTTTATTACAAGGTACAAATAGTTATAGGTCAAAGTAAAAAATGAGTAACCAAATTAATACAAGAATATGAACATATATATATATTGGTTTGATATGATTGGTTAGTTGTTTCTTTAAATGTATCCCTACCCCACCCAGAATCCTTCAAATGTTAAGCTTATTCATATTGATACTATTTCTGTATATGTTATATATATGGCATACTGAATTCAGATGCTTAGAAGAAATATGATAGTTTTTCTGTTAAGAGAACCTAGGCCAAGGGTCAGGGGGCTGGATTGTGCAGTAATGGGCTAACTCAGAAGGCTTAGTTTAGCCAAGCTCTGCACTTTCCAAAGATCTTCAGAACTGGCTGTTGACAGGTTAATGGGAGATATCCTCTGAGCCTTTGGCATATCTTGTACAATAAGAGTAATTTGTATACCTGAGACCTTGGGCCACTCAATATAGTTTATAATAGCAAAGTGATTGTTGTGAATACTTGTTTTTGTATTCCTAGGGATTTGGAACACTCCACATCAGTTTGACCTTGGGGTTGGGGGAATTGGAGCATGAATATCTGATGTAATTCCTATTGGTGCTGCATGGCTATCTGACTAATCCCCGGTAAAATTATTGGACATCCAGTTTCATGTGAGCTTCCCTGATTGGCCCCACTTTGATGTGTTGATATTTAAGATTGTTGCTGGATGAATTAAATTCATCCATGCAACAGTACTGGGAGAGGAAAACTGACAACTTGTACCTTCTTTCTCTGGACTTCAATCCTTGTACGTTTTGCCATTACTAATCTTGAGCTTTATCCTATCACTGTAATGAACCATAACTATGAGTATAACGGTTTTTCTGAGCTCTATGAGTGCTTTTATACATGAAAACCAGAGTGTGATCTTGGGGACCTCGGCCACAGCCACTGAACATAATTATTCCATTTTAGCTGTATTATTATTGAAATGTGTCAACATGTGTCTTTGCCTGTGTGTATGTGTATTTTATGTACTTATGCCTGGTAGTTCCTGGCTATTGAGTTTTCTATACAAAATGAAGTGATTAGTTAAAAATATGAGTCTGAAGTAAGAATAAATTTCCTGTTGCTCACCTGTAAACTCTGGGAAATTTCTAGGGACTCACTACTGGAACTCAAACTTTTAATGAGCAAAATCCTGTAAGAGTAAAAATATTAATAATTGGGTGAAATTGGATAAATGTATATGCTGCTTGTGAAGTTTAATATATTTACTGATTTGAAAGAATGCCGAATGGGTAGATGTCTACCTATAGTCACATGATATAAAATTAAAGCAGGGTACTGCTAATATCAGGAAACTTACAATGACGTTTGTGGGCACTGGTATATTTGGAAACATCTCATGAGAAATAAGGCTCTAGCATAATATTTGAGAATTTCTAATGAGGAATGGGGAACAATGAGGAATAAATCAGGAGTCCATTTGTCAAGCCAGGCCACATGTTCAAAGAACATTTTATTTTAAGGCACAGTAACTATAATTTGGCTGATTTCAATTGAACATAAAACTAATTTATTTATTCACAATATTGATTTTATTGAAATGTGTATTATTTTTATCATTAAGGGCACTAAATAGTCTTTACTAAATTTGTGTCATTTCTTTATTTCTAGATATTTCTTTTTCTAAGTAGAATTTCATCACTTCAGCTTTTTAATTATTTAATTTTTCCAACCAAAACCACTTTTCCTCCGACCATCTTCACATGTTCTAATGCAACCATATTTCACTATCCTCGTGAATTGCCACTAACACCACAATATTTACCACCTAGTCCTACCTCTCCTAGGTTATACGTTTACTAGTGATGTCTTGTATTCCTCTTTGTGGCACAATTTTATTTAGTGATTCGCATAATAACACACAGATCTTGCAGAGTAAGAACGTCTCTGTCATCATCACTAGTGGTTGTGAATAGATGAATAAAACGGTTAGGCACATGGAAAATGTGATATAATATCAAGGTTTACAGCAGGGAATACAAATGCACACAATTACTACTAACAAATAAAATGTGCAGACATATAAAATTTAATTGTAATTGCTAAATAATTAAAACAATTAAAATTTTAACATTGAGTAATTTGTTCTCAAAGTTTTAATTTATGTAGTTCTGCTATTTTCATACCTACTTGTTTGATATTTCCTGACTTCATGTTCATGCATTTCTGTTTATGAAATTATCTTTTACATTCATTAAAGTCACTCCCTGAAAATGAGCAGTAACTTAGTTCAAGTCTCTGCAACACTGAAGGGCAAGTAGCTGAAGCTCTTATAGAGCTCTTATATATTACACATACACATACATACCTACATATTTGAATGTTCATTAATTTTCTCTGTGGCTGTATAGAAGTTGAGAAAAATGTTCAAATTATTTGAAGTTCCTTGGCCAAGTGTTTTTAAAAAGTCTCCTGGGAAATAAAGTTTTTTACCTGTATTTGTATCTTCATGGAATAGAGTCATTAATGTGTATACAAAGAAAATTTAAAGAGTGGGAAGAAACAAGTTTGTGGTTATTCCTCCAGCAAATTTGCCCCTGAGTAGTTCGGCCTGATTTTAAAGTCTTGTTAGTATTAGTGAGACTTTCTTCTAGATTCGTGGAAATTTCCTATGGTATTCTATTTTTATCCTGGACTTTTTATTGATCTCAGTTGGAAAGCTCTCATTCTTTCACTTTTATTTATTTATTTATTTATTTACTTACTTATTTATTTATTTAATATTTTAAAAGATTTTTAGATTACATTAATGTTACACAAAAATTACAGGGATGAACCTGGAGGACATTATATTGAGTGAAGCAATCCAGACACAAAAGGACAAATACTGTATGAATGTGTTACTATGAACCAAATATATTGTGTAACATATTGTTTGATTCAAAAAAAATTTATATGTATCCATTACATTTAATTGAGAAATGTATATATTTATTCATCTGTGTTTACTTTTTAGTTTTTAACTGTTTATATTTTCAATTATTAAATGTACAAAATAAAGTTTAAAAAAAATTACAGGGATTCCCATCCAACCTACAAAGGGATCTGGGCTCCACAGTTCCTGTGCAAATCCCATCTTCTCAGCTCTGAAGTCTGATTCCAAAGGAAAGAAAAATGGATCAAAGTCAGGACATTCTCTTTCTTTTTCCTTAGCGAAGCACCTTACACTGGGCATGGTAGACATGCTGTCAAGCAAGGTTTGGGATTGTTAAGGAAAAAACTTGAAAGTCTTAGAAAATGAGACTGGAAACCTACAGGGAATATTTACTAATTATACCTAGATGTTAGGCCTAAACAAAAGATGGCCTTGACCCATATTAATTGTCTGAGAATTATTTGAAGGATAGGTCTTGTCCAATCTAACAGATTTATTTCAATATTTAGTTTAAATAAGCCTTGAAGAAATTATATTAACAATTTAATAAAGCAGACTCTCAGAAAATTTTGCTTTATAACATCAACACTTTGGTTTCTATAGTAATCATTATTCCTTATCATGTTTTTCTTTAACTATCATTCAAAGACATTATGCCTAAAGTTTTTGTTCTGTTTCTTCCCTGAATAATCACTCACTTTCTCTCACTTTCTCTCCCTCTCTTTCTTCCCCTCTGTTCCTTTCTCTCTATCTCCATCTCCATCTCCATCTCCATCTCCATCTCTAATCTCATCTCTCTCTCTTCATCCCTCTTGCTAAACTCCTGAGTAACACCAGACAGTATTATAGTTGTAATACTTTGGAGAACATACCAGTATTTGTGAGCCTGATCTTGTCTTTCCATTTTACATATTCTTACATTACCTCCATGGTCACAGTCTCCTAATCCAGCTCCTTTAGGCAAGGGAGGCTCCACTGGAACCTCATATTTTGTAAGTTGAAATTTTGCTTCTTTAAATTTCCATAAAAAAATAAAATGAAATCTTAAAAATGTCCTTATTATTTTTAGATACTTCTCCAAAGTTGTTGTAGTTTTAGTTTAGTAGTGTGTTAACAAATCTGATAGATTTTTTTGTTTTGTTCTTTTTTTAATTTTAATTTTTTAATTTTTATTTTTTGTTTTAAAGCAGATAGATTTTAAAACTGTATTAGTTATTTTATGGAATTTCATTTTATTTATTTTGACCGATTTCAAAAATAAAAATCATTCTGATACTTGATTGTAATTATGTTATATATACAAATATATTTTGCATAAATTTGAATTTTGAGATATTGATTTCAAATCCAGGAATAGAATCTTTTTCTATATATGTTCACCTTTAGCATTCCATATATTTTCATAATTTAATTAGGAGTGATTCAGTTTATTTATAATATTAATTTTGTCCTTAATACTGTTCAATTTCTGCTCTATTGATCAATAAAAATGGAGTATGTCAAATTATTTTATTTCATTATTACCTATTACTCCCTGTATATTATTATCTTCCTTGAGAAGCATGGTATAATTCCACTTACCTCATACATTCAGATATTTATATGTTCACTGGGAATTTATTATTCAATAATATAGGCTTAACCTCTTTTCCTTCTGAAATTTGTTATTCAATAGTATACACTGAATTTCTGTCTTCTGAAATTCATTACACAATAATATATATTTAACCTCTTTGTCTTCTTTTTTGCCTCAATTTCTAATGTGTCTGTTATTTATATTGCAACATCTACTTTTCTTCTTATATATATTTTTTTCTGTCATTTTTGTTTTTCTTCTTATATATATTTTAAATCCACTAACATATACAACTATGCTTTTTTTTTTACTTTTTGATACATTTGATTTACATATGTTTCATGCAAATTGCATACAGCAAAATTTTGTTTTTATTTCATTCTGAAGGTTATAGTTAGCTGTTATTGTTTTTTCAAATATTATTGGTATATTAGCTTTTAATTGTGTGATTCATTATTCTGGAAATTATTTGTTCTTACTTTTGTTTCCTTTATTTTTCAGAAACTTTCTTACTGATTTTTCTCTATTGCCTTGAGGATCTCTTTTGATGTTTTCCTATCCTCTTAAAAATCACATTTTATTCTTAAAATTTTCATATAAAATGACAAATCTATTAATGTCACCTTCAAATTTAGAGTTTTCTCTGTGTACTCTACCAATTTATTTTAATTACATAAAGTGAGAAAAATTCCTGCATTAACTTATATGTAGAGAAGTGTTGTCACAGACATCTCTGGCTAAGGCCAGAAATTAATGCCTGATGCACCTACACCCATTTATGGAGGCTTTCCAAAGCATCAATAAAATGCTATTAGATTGTTCTAGAATTTGTTCTGAAAAATCTCTAATTATTTAAAACTTAATACACTTCATATCCGTTCCCTTTAACTATTTATTAATTTCTCACTTAAAAGTTCTACCATAATAGATTAACTTCCATTGACAACAATAAAAATTAAAGAAAATATTAGTGAAGCTTAAATTTTATATAAGGGACCAATTATAAGATCTAAATGAGGAAAAGTGAATTAATTTGATTTCTACATTCCAGCAAACAGCGTTTTTTTGCAGTGTAGTGTTCACTCTAAATAGTTAACCATGGAGGTATAGCTGAAGCATACAATCTGTGCCTTGTAGATTTAACTGAGGCCTTGTGTTAGCTGGATAATATCTGAAATATTTAATTCAGGTCAGTTTATTTGAAAGTATTATCAATTACAAAATTAAATAATATTTACATAATAAAAATATATTCTTTGTTTTCATTCCACCCTAACCAAAATCTTACACTTATATGTGTGTATATCTTTATGTCTATGTGTGTGTGTGTGTGTGTATGAAAATAAGTATATTGTACTTACTGCCTTTTTACATTTGGGATAAAAATAAGGATGTGAGCATTAAAATATTTGTTAGGTAAATTGAGTTTTACACATCATTATTGAGAACTTTGATTTTCATATATTCTTGTGTGGAAGTTATAAGAAAAAATAAGCATAACCATATTATATTTTTCAATCATGTAACTTGTTAGAAATAGAAGGAATAAAATTTTCCAACTTCCTTTACCTTAGAAATGTCTATTTTAATGGTTGAAGAATCATACTTCTTTCTCTTTCTTGGTTCTCGTATGAGAACCAGCATGTAGAGAGGGAATTCAACCATGTTGACAGAGATTATTCTTATTGGGATACCTACCACCTGAGCACTAAGGGGAATCTTATTCTTGATTTTTTATTGGCTTATTTGGTGACTGCCCTTGGAAACACCCTCATCATTACACTGATATTTGTGGATTACAGTCTCCACTTACCCATGTATTTCTTCCTCAGCAACCTCTCTTTCAGTGAAATATTTACAATGACCGGTGCTGTTCCCAAGATGCTGCCAGGAATTCCTGTCAGAAAGAAATATAATCTCATTTAGTGAATGTTTCACCCAGTCCTATTTCTACTTCTGGGTGCATTGAGTTTCTCCTTTTTGATGTCATGTCCTATGACCTCTATGTGGCCATCTGCAGTCCCCTTCAGTACCCTACAATTATGACTAGCTCACTCTGCATCCGTCTTGTCATCCTTTCATAGGCTAGTGGTTTTTTCCTCATCTTCCCATCCACCACCCTTAAAGCAGAACTGCCATATTGTGGCCCTAATGAAATTGATCACTTTTTCTGTGACAGTGCATACCTCCTCCACTTGGCCTGTGCTGACATACGTGCCATTGAGCTCATGGATTTCCTCAGTTCCCTTGTCCTGCTCATCAGCTCCCTCTCTCTCACAGTGGTCTCCTATGTTTAGATCATCTCTACCATTCTGAAGAAACCCTCTGGACAAGGTCAACACAAAGCCTTTTCCACTTTTGCCTCTCATTTCACTGTGGTCTCCATGGGCTATGGGATAGCCATCTTTGTTTATGTCCGTCCCTCATAGAAGAACAGCCTCCATCTCAACAAGATCCTCTTTATCCTTTCCAGTGTCATCACACCTCTCCTGAATCCCTTCATCTTCAGTCTATGGAGTGAATCCATGAAAGATGCACTGAAGGACACGTTGTCCAAGTGCCAGGAATTCCTTAAGAGGATGAGGTCCAAGTAATGGAATGTTTGAGAATCATTCCAACCATGAGAAATCTCAGTCTTACTAAGAATGAATCCAAAACTTGATACTGTAAATTGGGGAATACTATGCTATATATTTATATTATTTCCAAGTGTAAATAATAGTTTGAATGGATTACTGTACATATGCTGTTTTAAGATGGCTAAATAAATATTAAAAATTATAATGTCCTGGTGGTAATAGGACACTTGTGGTAGTAGATGTAGTAGTTAATATATGTGGGTTGGTGTTAGTGCTTCTGGTTAAAAATGGTGAAAGTACTAGTAGAGTATTATATAAGTATATACTTGGTTGCATTTATATGTATGGGATTTGGAAAGAAGAGAAAATTTGGCTCTGGGTCAGGTAAGAAAGACATGCACATACAACACAAACATGATAGAATATCAACAAAGAATAAATTCTGTGGTACATAAACATCAATTGTAACCTAGCATTGACTATTATTGGCTTTTATTATTCATTTTAACTATATTTATTTCTCACATTTTTCCATGAATTTTGCCTTTAGCATTTCATTTCTCTTTTATGTCAGTTCATGTATCTTCTTCATGAAATCCTCATTTTATTCCATTTGCAAAGAAAGAGCTTCTTCTCCATTGAACTTGATATTTATTTGTATTATTCATTTCATCACTTTATAGATGTAAGAAAAAAACAAATTAGTTCACCTTCATCAAACTTTATACCATGCCATTCTAAAATTTTACTGTACTTTACAATTAATTATATATATATTTGCTTTTACCATTTCCTAAAAATAAGATTTAAATGTCAAGGAAAGTGTTAACTCTCTTATAAAAGGCCCCAGGCTTATTACTAGAAAAGAATACAAGTATGAAACAACTGGTACCTGGCATTTGCTGTCATCTTGTAGCTGTCTTTTCTCTTTACATAAGTTCTTCAGATACCCACTAGACCCAACTTGCTCACATGTTGATAACACAAAGTCAGTTCCTAAATTTTATATTCACATCTATCAGTGAAGAGATAGTGTCAGTCCAAGTTTGAAATATCTTAGGGATGTAATTCAATTAGTTTTTAGCCATGTGCATTTCCTATGACCCATCACATATTTGTAGCCATTATTTTCATATCATGACAAGTACCTGAGGGCTTTTGAGAAGAACCAGTTTCCAAGAGGAGAAGAGATTTGTGTGGGATGGCCATTGTCAATATTATTCTTTTTTTTTTTTCCATTTTTTTAATTTTTTAAAAATTTTTTTATTGTTCATAAAAATCAAGATTTTTCAAAGTACATACCAATATTTGTAAAATGATATATAAATATATA